>BQNB010187149.1:0-12066 GCA_026074375.1 Tanacetum coccineum
TATCAAAAAATGAAAACAAAGCAAAACCCAACAAAGATTTGTTCCAAACTAGAAAAATAGAGAAACCCAATCCAATATATCATACGTACAAACCTCTTAAATCAATGTAAAAATTATATAAAAATAATAAAAATGATCTAAAGTCGGCAACTTTCTACAAATATCGTATAGAAAAAATATTATATCAAACCCATATAAGAAATGAAATGAAAATCTTAAATCAACAATTAAAATATGAAGAAAAAAATGATATGAAAATTAAATAAAAGTTACTTGTACACGAAGATATCCTTATTACGCTCAAGCAGCTTTTTATACAAAAAACAATTATCCAAGAAATGAGGTTTTGGTTCTTCAAATCTATTCCTTCCACCAGATCATAGAGAAGCATACCCAAATGAAGAAAATGATGCAAGATTCTTAATCTTTCTTGGTGAATAAAGTGGTCTTGAAATCACCTTATTATTATTATTAAGATGAAGATGGTATTGATAATGATGACCCATTTTCCAAATCTGATATAGATGCAAGCCCATTGTTTTTTTCAAGGAAATAAGGTCTTTTTGTAGAAGTGGTTGATGTTTGGTGTAATTGCATGTTGGTTTGTATCCCTAAAACTGCAGCAACACTTGATCTTCGGGGGTATTAAAAGTGTTAGTTATCACAATTATTTACACAGGCTTGGATTATTTACATAGAGAGTTTTAAAACTTTAATACTCCCCAATAAATGAAGGGGACCGAATCTTATATTATATAAGATAAGATGTAGTATGTTTTTGTTATTAAATATCGAAGGTTTTATAGGTGTTTGATGGGGCGGATTATTGAAATGTACTTAAATGGAAAACCGGGTCGACTCGATGGTCGAACGGGTTAAACCCCTGACCCGATGAACAGATCGGATCAATTCGAGACCTGATTTTTAAATTATTGATAGTATTCTTTTAGTATCATGAGATACTTTATTTTTAATATTATTGTGAAAAACAATGTCACATGAAAGTTGTTATTACAAATTTACTTTATAAAAGGGGGTAGGTTATAAAGAAACTTAGTTACTAAAGAAGTCTAGTATTGTATTGATGTGTTATCGTGTAGGTTGTATTTATTGATTATCAAGTTTTAAATTTATATTTAGCCAACTTATCCTAAAATAACACTTTAATGGGCAGTGTACCCGGTCAAGATGTAGCTTCGTTGGTAAGTAGGGTGTCGAACACTAAGAGCGAGAAAGTTAACCTTATATTCTATCAGTAGTTTGTTCTAATTAATTAGTCTAGTTAATTCTATGTTATTTCTAATTAATGTTAAACCAATGCTAAACCTAGTTCTAATGATAGGGGGTTTCAGCCTGAGAGACTGGCACAGGTTTGGTGGCGACTTAAATCAATTCAATACACAATAATCACGCAAGAAGATAATTAGAAGATAAAAGAGCGGTCAAGCCAAATGATAGAAAACTGTATTAGCCATATTAAATCTAATTAAACGTTGGTTTGTTTGTTTAGTGTAAGGAGTGCTAATCTCAAGGAGACATATCATTCTTAAGACTTAGGCGGTACTTCTTCCTAAGACCTAGACACGTTGAATCATGTCACAATTAACACATCCACACAAAGCATCCTTTTAGTTTAATTATAATCTATCTTAGGGATTAAAGCAATGGTGATCTTGTTAAACCCTAGTCCATTGGGACTTTACCCACTTACTGCTTGATATCATTTTATATACTGGTAGTTTACTGTCCAAGTCTTTACCAATTGATTAAGAACGTACCCGTTGGTCGAAGGCTCACCTGCCAGGCCAACTAAGCTTACTAATATAAAGGCAAAGATATGACATTATTTGTGATTCTATTGGTCCAGATATATAAAATGCGACATGGAGATCCATCCCAGTATCTAGATCACTTGGACAGTCTCACTAGACCCAGTTGAATGATGGGTCGCATATTCAATCGCATAGACAAGTATGAAATGATAAACATAATTAAACAATTATCAATAAATTAAGCAATCGGGATTAAACAAACCAAACATTGAATCTTCATTAAGATAGCTAATACCCGAGGGTATTAGCCCATAATCATTGTAATAATACAAGTATAATCAAACAACCAAGGTAAACTTATCGAGTTAATGAACGATACCAAAAATCGAATGATTACAAGAGTATAGGAATTACACGGTGTCTTCTATGGAATTAGTATCGATGATTGACCTTGGCTGCTCCTCGTCTCTTCAGAAAACCGACTTTTATGTTTATGGTATAGAGAATATGATTTAGCACACTGAAAACTCTTTTTTGAGTCTTCTATTTATAGGCTCTGGAAATGAGCTTATCCACCGTATTGAGTGAGGTCAATATGGTGTATTGGGTGAATTCCTTGGAGTACGTGATACGTTCATAATCAATCAGTAATAACTGTTGTCAATCACATTTACTGCAGGATCTTTGATTGTTGACCAGCTGGATACGACATATATAATCAACAGGATACGCCATATTGGGTCTTGAACATACGCGTTTTCTTGTAATGTCCATACGTGGATACGTCGTATCTTCTTTGCTGGATACGACCTATGTAGTCAGAATAAGCAATCTTCAAATATCATCATTTAAGCTCCGAAATGTGCCCCTTTTAGCTTGTCTTCACAATGTACTCCATAATTACTGCAATTAATAACTTTAAGCAATTAAGTAACAATTTTTGCAATAATTATATAAAAGTGAGTAATTTACTTAGGATAAATGATGCTATAAAAGTAAGGTTATTTGATGTCATCAAATATCACCTCACTTAAATCCTACTTGTCCTCAAGTAGACTCTAGAATTTTATTTAAAATGTATCCTAACTGAAGTTGAGGATTATCCTTTAAGCATTTCTTTCATTTAATCACCTGTACAAAACCAAGCACCTCACAAAATATGGGAAATGAAAACACTCAGATCACTCAACTAATCTAGGTGGTAACATTTAATAGGTACGCTCATTTGCTTGGTCATAATTAGTTTTTTGTCATATGGTTGGCAAGGATACACATCTCCACCACTAGAGCTAAGGAGTAACAAGTTCAAAAAGGTAGATTGGGTTAGTAGGCTTAATGGGTTAGATCACTCTATCTAGACTCTACCTATACCAATATTCCAAAAAAGGTGATAAAGACCATACATACACACCCATAGCGATAGGATAGACATACATGACTGCATTAAAACCTTAACTCAAATAAACTAAAGAGTAGGAATAGTAGAGTGATATAGGGTATGGATCTTCTAATTTTCGCCAAAAGTAATAAACCAACAAGGTGGCTGAATCACACATACACGGCCGTAACAAAGAAATATACATGTATGATTCGATCTCATCCTCATTCGAGTAAAACCTAAGGTTAATTATTAGAAAAGGGAAATAAATTGTTGTTAAATAAAATTCACAAAACAAATAGACTAAGCCTGAACAAATAAGGTATATAGTTTCTCGTAACTTTCCCGACCGTTCCCATGATAAAGACTCGGAAATATACACAAACGTCTTGATCATAGAATGACAAAGACAACCTAAGTTGGCGTTCCAATAACAGTCAACTTTCCAATCATCCATACTTATACAAGACAAGTGGTGATATCGACCACTTTATACAAAACTATACATCGTTGATTTTTGCCACATATCAACGAATAATTGATCCTCCAAGTAATTTATCGGTTTAAGCTCAATGAACCGACTATCTTCATTCATTCCTTCTTTTTTGATGCGATTTTCCATTTTTCATTTTTTTCATAACATAACAATACAATACGAATTTTGATGTAATTTCACCGTCTTCACCATCATAATTCACCCGAATAATTTTTCTTTAAACATTTCATCTTCAGACATGAAACATAATTTCCAAAGTAGCAAAATACACGAGTTACATACTTCTACATTCCCATTGCATTGTTTAATTTTCCGACCTAATCGGAGATAGAAAATTTCACTTTGACACAGAAAATACAAAACTTTACACAAAAGCAACTAGCAACTTTGATTAATAGGCTTAATCTATAGGGTAGGCTAAGGTGTAAAGGTGTAACAAAATAGACATTTGGTGATAAACAGGAATGGTTCAAAAGGTTTCTCTAGGGCATCCTACTCTTATAGTGAGAGTAGGCAAAGGGTTACACGAGTGTTAACTAACAAGTGTAGTTAGTTAATAACACAACATATAGGCTTTTTGGTGTATTCGTAAAAATTTACTAGTTAAACAGGTTACTCCATCTAAGTCCATAGTACTCATCATTGTGGTCTCGAGTGATATACCAAGACAAGTTCTAAAGTCTACTACATCACCGGCACACTCACAATTTGATATTAAGGGTTATTTGTGCGTGAGGTCATGTAACAAGAAATTTTTACAAAAGTATGCTAAAAAAAATTAATTTGGCATAATTTTAAGCATATAGCATTTTATTTGTAAAAAGAAGGACAAATGGGCATTCTAATTCTCCATCCCTCCACTTAAAGTATACAACGTCCTCGTTGTATAGATAAAACAATTAAAGAAAATGAGAAATAAAATTAGAACGAGGAACTCCCTGATATATTGCTCGGGATGATTCTCCAATTTGAGTTCTTGAGCAAAAGTGTGTTGAAGAGGCGTCAGAATCCCTGTATGAGTTTAACACACGTCTTTTTCCAGAGTATACCATCACCAATTAGTCGATTTCTTTACAGCAAGGTCCTACATAAAAGTTATAGAAGACAAAACGTGCAATTCTATCTCGAGATTTATAGTGGTTACAATGCGGAAAAATAAACACACATACTGTACAGGGAGTCGATACGCCGTATCCCAAACCCAAAGATACGCCATATTGAAGCCTGTAAAAACAAATGTTTAAGTTGCAGGAATTTAAATACAGAAATTAAAGGACTGATAACGTCCAGACAGGTCCATACGTCATATCCAAAGGGGTTAGATACGCTGTATGGACTGTCTGGGGAGACAGACTCAACAAACAATTAAAACTTACAAACAATTAAAAACAGCCGGGTTGTCTTCCGGTAAGCACTTTTCTTTTAGCTAGTCTTTAAGTTAAACTTTTTCTTTCTCAGCTTCATTCTTCCTTTGCCTTTGTCACGAGCCATCCTTCATCCATAATGCGAAAAAGTTCTCGATAAGCTTGACATACATCAATGTTGGTTCTTGAATGGTCGAAGCACTCGTGTTCTTTTATGGCAACATACTCATCATCAGCATCGAATGAGTATTTTATCATCTCGAATCTTCAAACATGGCTGACTGATGGATTATGAGTAGGTTTAGAAGACAATGTATGCTCGTTTACTTCATTTCCTTCCTATGTTCCTGACTGTCTTGAGTCTCACCGACGTTGTTTGCTCCATAATTCCTACCACATATATGGTTAATATCAAGATAAGGGTCATAAGTGTTTTTAGGTTTGGAGTTCGCATATGGTCCTCGGCCGTGATTTTCCAAACGAGTGAATGAGGCGTATTCATAAGCATTTACTTTACACCAACATTCTTCCAGTTTTACTAATACATCGTGATCTAGATCGTGGAAGTTCTCAAAACTATTTTTCAACTATGCGCATAATTTCATCACTCTGGGAGTTGCATCCCCCCATGATTCTTCAAATCTAGCCTTATATATCAAGGCTTCTTCTTTTAGTACTCCATCAGCCAATTCATCATACCACTTGTGATCTTGGATATAAGTCATGCATCTGACTCGAACCATCCCGGGTAGTTCTCCACCGTTGCAGAGTCTATCAATATCTGCGCTACATGTGGGCCATTCAACTTCCCATTTTTGAAACGATAAGGTTCGCACATATGATCACACAATTAATATGGCACCCCGTTATCCGACCATGGTTCCTTAAGATCCCTTGTCATATTGTTATTCAACTCGTATTCGTGCTCCTCGTAAAACCTGATTTCTTGGATATCGAAAGTTAATGGATCTATGTCAATCTTAAGGAGATAGTTGAATTCATTGAATGCTTTGCACACGAGTGTCTCAAAGTCAAATAAGTTGCCTTTGATCTTAAATATTTCAATAACATCATCGAGGTTATCATCTTCATCAGCTTCCATCTCTTCATTGTTATAAGAAAGTTGGTAGAACTTTTGTACGAACTTTTCTACCAAATCTTCCCAAGTAGTAACCAAGCCAATACAATCCTTTTTAAAACATTCACTTGGGGATCCTACGAGCGAGATAGGGAAGACGTTAAGCCTAAATCGATCATGACTTACGCCTTTTATTTTGAGTGGCCCAACTACTTCGAGAAATTTTTCAATGTGTTCAAACGCGTTTTCTCTAATTGTCCCATAGAAAGTGTTATCTCGTATTTTTATCAAAATGTCCCTTGTATTTCAAGGAAACTCTTCTCGACCATTCTCCCCTCATTATTGTCCGAGAGGTAGTTCTTTCGGGTAACAGAATTGTAGTCATTTAGATTTGGTTTCGCCATTATGATTTCTTTCTTAGTCTTCGTCAAACGGTTTTCTGAGGATAAGCACAAATGATTAGTAGGATGTGCCCTCAGGAGAGAGAACATAGAAAACAGGAAATCAAATATGAAAAATCAAGGTTGCTACTGTATCAGGCGATCAATACGCCGTATTCATTTGATTAATACACCGTATTAATCTGTTGAATGTCAGTACATTGTATTGAGTTTGCAGAATACGCCGTATTGTTTAGAAGAACTGGATACATTGTTTAGACTGTAAAATCAATACGCTATATCTGGGTAGAAAGTTTGATACGTCATATCCAACTGGTGGATACGCCGTATCAGGTGTTCGACCAGAACAGCGTACTTTGAAAACAATTAAATAATGCAAAAATTTAAACACACAATTAAAATTAACATATGCTAATTAAATTATTCTAAGCTAAGGGTTAAAAATATTAACAAAATAAAGATTAAACAATTTTCACTCTTCGGCAGCGTCGCCAAAAACTTGATGTGTTGTCGTGTAGGTAGTATTTATTGATTATTAAGTTTTAAATTTATATTTAGCCGACTTATCCTAAAATAACACTTTAACGGGCAGTGTACTCGGTTAAGATGTAGCTTCATTGGTAAGTAGGGTGTCGAACATCAAAAGTGAGAAATTTAACCTTATATTCTATCAGTATTTTATTCTAATTAATTAGTCTAGTTAATTCTATGTTATTTATAATTAATGTTAAACCTATGCTAAACCTAGTTCTAATGATAGGGGGTTCAGCCTAAGAGACTGGCACAGGTTTGGTGGCGACTTAAATAAATTCAATACACAATAATCACGCAAGAAGATGATTAGAAGATAAAAGAGCAGTCAGGCCAAATGATAGAAAACTGTATTAGCCATATTAAATCCGATTAAACGTTGGTTTGTTGTTTAGGCGTTACTTCTTCCTAAGACCTAGACACGTTGAATCCTATCACAATTAACGCATCCGCATAAAGCATCCTTTTAGTTTAATTATAATATATCTTAGGGATTAAAGCAATGGTGATCTTGTTAAACCCTAGCCCATCGAGACTTTACCCACTTACTGCTTGATGGCATTTTATATACTGGTAGTTCACTGTCTAAGTCTTTATCAATTGATTAAGAACGTACTCGTTGGTCCAAGGGTCACCTGCCAGGCCAACTAAGCTCACTAATCTAAAGGCAAAGATAGGACATTATTTGTGATCCTATTGGTCTAAATATATAAAACGCAAAATGGAGAGCCATCCTAGTATCTAGATCACTTGGTCAGTCTCACTAGACCCAGTTGAATGATGGGTCGCATATTCAAACACATAGACAAGTATGAAATGATAAACATAATTAAACAATCAACGATAAATTAAACAATTAGGATTAAACAAACCAAACATTAAATCTTCATTAAGATGGCTAATACCCAAGGGTATTAGCCCATAACCATTGTAATAATACAAGTATAATCAAACAACCAACATAAACTAACCGAGTTAACGAACGATACCAAAAATCGAATGATTACAAGAGTATAGGAATTACACGGTGTCTTCTATGGAATTAGTATCGATGCTTGACGTTGGTTGCTCTTCGTCTCTTCAGAAAATCGACTTTTATGTTTATGATATAGAGAATATGATTTAGCACATTGAAAACTCGTTTTTGAGTCTTCTATTTATAGTCTCTGAAAATGAGTCGATACGCTGTATTGAGTGAGGTCAATACGGCGTATTGGGGTGAATTCCTTAGAGTGCGCGCTACGTTCACAATCTATCAGTAATAACTGTCATCAATCACATTTATTGTAGGATCTATGATTGTTTGACCAGCTGGATACGGCGTATGTATTCAGCAGGATACGCCGTATTGGGTATTAAAAGTACGCGTTTTCTTGTGAAGTCCAGGCGCTGATACGCCATATCTTCGTTGCTGGATAAGGCGTATGTAGTCAGAAATAAGTAATCTTCTCATCATTTAAGCTCCAAAATGTGCACATTTTAGTATGTCTTCACAATGTACTCCATAATTACTGCAATTAATAACTTTAAGCAATTAAGTAACAATTTTTGCAATAATTATATAAAAGTGGGTAATTTACTTAGGATAAATGATGCTATAAAAGTAACGTTATTTGATGTCATCACCCATTTACCAATCTAGACCTTTTTTCATGACTTTACCAAAACGACCCAAGATGCGTAATCTTGTACATCAAAGTACACAAGCTTCATGCATACAGGTGCATTTGGGTTATGCACCAGGCGCACACTTGTTTATGCATAAGAGGAAAAATAATGCGTTGGGTTATGTAGCAGGCATAAGAGAAAAAGTGATATGCATACATAAGAAACAAGTGATATGCATACATAAGAGAAAAAGTGATATGCATGGTACGAAACAAATAAACCAGCGCATAAGAGTAGTTCATGAACTCAGGTTATACAATTTGATTTATCAATAAAGTAAAAATTTTGGGTTATCAAAGTACAACTAAGAACAAGTGCACCAGGCACACAAAATACTTGCTAACTGAAATAAAAGAAAGACAAATTAAAACCTTATGCACCAGACGCATAAGCAGGGCCGCCAATGGATTTTGGGTACCCTGGGAGAATTTTTTTGGTCCCTTACGTAATATAGCAAAAACAATTACCAACCACTGTTCTTTTGCATCATTTAAGTTAGCACGATTCTTATACATAAAACTATGATAACATTTCTTGCATATAACTGAAATTCGAATTTGACTTGGAAAAAAGGGCCCAACAGTTTATAGTTTATACTTTATATGACCTACATTTTAAGTTGGGCTTGAAAAAAAGTCTCACGAACAATACTATATACATATGGACTATGAATGATGGTGCCCCTCTAAAATCTTGGGCATGTGCGCTACCCAGCCTGCACAGGCCTAAGACTGGCCATGCGCATAAGGAGTGCATCAGGCACAAAAACTTTATGCACCAGGCGCATAAGGAGTACATCGGGCGCACAAACCTTATGCACCAAGCGCACGCGCACAAACCTTATGCATACAAACTTTATGCATCATGGTGCATAAAGCTTATGCATCATACTTGGTGGTGCATAGATTTTATTAGGCGCCTAAGGATTATGTATCTGGTGTATTTTGGATTTTGATCAATGCAACAAGCGCATAGTATGAGATACGTAACATACTATCATGCACCACTATTTATACTCGTTGGATGTTACACGTGTCATGGATCTAACGATTATTATGGAAAAGTTCATTTTGGTAAATCTTTTATGTGCATACCATTTTAGAAAAGTTCTCTCTAAAAATATGATTTAAGAAATTTTCTCTTATAAAGAACCCCCCTTCAAAAAAGCCATTGTTTTCCCATTTTTTTCATTTTTTTATTTATTTTTATTTATTTTATATTTTTATAATTTTGTTTATATTATAAAACAGTGAAACGTAGAATGTAGAACAAAAATTATAAAGTTTAACACGTCAAAAGTATTACACAGTCAAAAAGTACAGAACCTAAACTGATAAAAAACCGTGTTGCACCGTAAACTAGGAAAAAAAACATGTTTTGTACTTTCCTTTCCTTGTACTTTTTAGCGGGGCAAGAGATACCAATAGTAGCACCCTTATAAAAGTGTTGACATTATTTGAGTAAAGTCAATTTGTCCACATCCAGTAATTTCCTCAAAGGGGTAGGTTATAAAGACCCCCTAAACCCTCCCTAAATTTTCGGTTTTTTTAGTTTTTTTAATTTTAATTTTATTTTTATAATTTGTTTACGTTACAAAACTGTAAAACGAAAAGTACGGAATGAAAATTATAAAGTTTAACAAATCAAAAGTATAAAACTATCAAAAAATACGGAGTATAAAACACTGTGTTGTATTGTAAACTAAAGGGCATAAAGACAATAAAAGTACAAAACATGTACTTATTTTATGGACCAGAGGTACCAATAGTACCAACCTTCCTCAAAATTTCAACACTATGCAGAAGTCTGTACGATGGCATCTACTTTAAGTGTGACATGACTAGTCTATAGACCAACTAAGAACAAGAAACGTGTTGTACGTCTTCATTTTAGATGACAACATTCATTGCTAGGAAATTTCCTCTAGATTTACTTTTTACTCGATGGAGAGACAGTACAAGATCTATTACCTCGTTGTATTAATCTATAGAAAGCCACTCACTAGCTTCATCAATCTTGTTCCAACTTATCACACTCACTTCAAACACATTATCAATGGCTTCTTCATCTTCTTCTCGGTCCTGGAAGTATGATGTATTTCTTAGCTTTCGAGGAGAAGATACCCGAAAGACCTTTGTAGATCCAATGTACAAGGCTCTTGATGATGGACTAATTCATACTTACAAAGATGATATTACACTTGCTCGGGGAGAATCCGTTGGTCCAGCCCTTTTGAAGGCTGTCAAAGAATCACGTCATGCTGTTATAATATTTTCCAAGAACTACGCAAATTCTTCGTATTGTTTAAACGAACTTGTACATATTATGAACTTGTACATATTATGAAATGTAAGGCTGAGAATAGGCAGATTGTTATGCCTATATTCTATGACGTGGATCCGTCAGACATCAGAAAACAGAAACGAAAGTTTGGAAAGGCGTTTGCAAAACAAGAGGCAGAGAATGTCACGAAAGCTGGATCATGGAGAAAAGCACTAGTTGATGCAAGTAACATTTCTGGATGGGAACTCAAGGACGTTGCAAGCGGGTCATTTTCTTTTTGGGAGAGGCGTAATATTACCGCTTTGTAAATGTGACCAGACACGCAAACTATCATTTTATATATATCCAATTTGCAGATATGAGGCAGCAGTCATCCAAAAAATTGTCAATGCAATTTCAGATAACTTGCTTTCGTCAAACTCAGATATTGACAAAGAACTTGTTGGAATGACGGACCGTGTAAAGGATATGATATCAAAATTCGAATTTGGGACAGGTGGTGTGCGGATGGTTGGGATTTGGGGGGTTGGAGGCGGTGGTAAGACTACTCTTGCCACTTCTGTTTATATGAAAATCAAGGACCGTTTTCAAGGTCACTGCATTATTGACAATATTCATGAAGAATCAAGCAAGCACAGTTAGAAAACACTGCAAGAAAAACTTCTAAAAGCTGTTTTGAAAACAGAAGTGCAAGTGCAGAGTGAAGAAGAAGGAAAACATATGATAAGAAATAGATTGTGTCGTAGTAATGTCTTAATTCTTCTTGATGACGTCGATAACCGCAAGCAACTAGAGGCGTTAGTTGGATCACATAGTTGGTTTGGTGATGGGAGTCGCATCATAATCATAACTAGAAATGAATATTTGCTTAAAAAGGTAGACTATGTCTTTCCTGCCACGTTATTATCAAAGGATGAGGGTAATTGGCTCTTTGAAAAATACGCATATAATGACAAGAAGCCTCTAAAAGATTATTGGAAACTCTCATTGCGTGTTGTTTCTTATGATCATGGGCTCCCATTAGCCTGATATTTGCTAAATTGTACATTAAATTACCCGGGATTTTGCCAAATAAAAGCAATAAAAATGCCAAAA
>BQNB010187150.1:0-12066 GCA_026074375.1 Tanacetum coccineum
ATTTTGATGGTTTATTTATAGGTTGGCAAAAACATAACGATCCATATGGGATCGATACCAAACCCTTATAAAACGATATGGGAAATGATTGTGACTGATGCGAAGAAAATGAGATGATGTTTCCATATGGGATGAGAATAAAAAATCGATATGGGATGATAAGAAATATACATAATCTTGTGTTCTCAGGTTTTTATAAAAGGGAAAAGAAAGGGTTTACATAAGAAAGAGGAGGGAAATTTTGGACCAAAGTTATCCTCCCATTTTTGAGAGGATTGCCTAGGAAAGGAAATGATACATCTTATATTTTGGTTAGAAAGACTATATTACCCTCCACCAACTACAAAAGCTAATATACAAGAGGGGCATTGTTGTAAATTTGTCATATTTACATTACTTTCCTTCCAACTTAAGAACATGGATCATACACACTTTCCTTGCATTTCCTTTCCGTTTTGTCCGACTCGAGAACGCAAACAAGATTGTATGATATCATTTCTTTTCTTTCTCTGCCCCTCCCATTCTTTTCTTTTTCTACCATCCTAAACTCGAGAACGCATCGTAAGTGAATAAATTCGCAAAGTTCAGTAACTTATTAATATAATAACCTTTTATAAAATAATTATTTTTAAATTAAGAAAAATAAAAGACAGCTGCCCGCGTGGCAGGCAACCGGGCATCAAAGGTTAAAAATAGTTCGGTCCTAATTTACTTGGTAACGATAGTCCAATACCAAAAAAAAATATTAGTAACTTAAACGAATAAAATTGAAAGTTAAGTAACATATCTATTTTTTATTGTTGTTGCAGGAGTAACATATCTATTTAAAAATCCAAAAAATCCCATATTTACTTGTAACATAGTGCTCCAATGCGCACATCTTTGTGATTTGCCCAATTATAGATAATTTGCAATGTGTTTGTAAAGTGTAAACTTTTTGATAAAATTAGATTGATTATCTCATTGAATAAGAGAGTTGTGTAATCTTTATACAATATTTTATATCTTGCTTTTGAAAGTCCCTATTAAAAATGGTATGATGATTAATTTGAACCCAGATTTTATGGTATAAACAAACCTCGGCATGCGGTTTGTCTTCTGGTTTTCTGCACATTGAGAATCTTGTTGTTTTCATGAGTTTCATGAGTCTACGTAAACTTTAGGACTAAAATCTTTGTAATAGTTTATTAATCACACTTTGTTTAATTTATACAGTAAATTAGCATGTGATTCATAGAAAATTTAACCAACCAAATTTTAGAAAATAAATGATTATTTCTTTAACCGCTAGTAATTCAAGTAGCATAAAATTATGCAAACTAGGGTAAATCGGAAAATAACGATGTCCCTTCTATTTACGTTTAATACTTATTTATGTGATAATAGACTTTTGTTCAATTGAGAATGTTTTTATTTTGAAAAGATTAAGAAATCTTCGTTTGAGCCAATGATTCATATATTTTTTTGATTTGATTCATATATTTTTTGATTTGATTCACAAGTAAACATTATTTAATAGTGAATCGAATTTATAAATCACAAATTTGATTCACAAATCAATGTTAAAATCGAGTTATGGTAATGATTTGTTGTATATTAGGAATAAACTTAAACAAAGGTTAGGGGGTTAAGTGTACATTGTAATTTATATTAGAAATATATTAAAACTAAGATTAGATAAGCTTGCCTTTTAAAGGCAATGATGTTTCCTATTCTATTTAGGATATGTTTCTACCCCTCATCTCTATAAATAGAGATGAGGGATGCTAGTTTGTACATTCTTCTTTGCTTATTCGTTAATTAATACAATGTAACCTTTGGGGTCACGCGTGTGTTTTATTTGAGTCTATATTCTGCGCTAGCTTTCAAGGGTTGTTGGACTTATTTTTCAACAAGTGGTATCAAGAGTCATAGGTTAGTCGTGGTCTCCGATGATCGAGTGCTAGTTCGAGGTATCGAGGTTCGGCTTCGGGTTTCGAATCTGTTGGTGGAGTAGCGATCGGTCGACAAGAAGAACTAAAGAATGGTTGCGTTTGCATGTGCATGTATTTGAATATTTCAAGTTAATAAAAGAAACCTTTGTTTTTTTTTATTGTCTATAAACGAATTAAAAGGTTTGGTCTCTTTGGTCAAACATTTTTTTGTGGTTCAAGTTTCGATCGTGTTTTGCTTGGGCTTCAAGTTTACGATCGGGTTTGCATGTTCGGGATCGAGGTTTAGGGTTCTTCTAATTAATTCGATTTGCAAGAAGGGTTTTTAGCAACAACGGGTATATTGCACACGGCTTGTGAGACTTGTCGGTAAAGTTGGTTAAGAAACAACTTGAAAAGGTTTTTAGCAAGGTTAAAGAAGAATGGCTAGTTCGATAACTAGGTTTCACATCGAAATATTCTATGGGAAGAATGACTTCGGGTTATGGCAAATAAAGATGCACGCTTTAATGGTACAGCAGGGATGTGATGCTGCATTAGAGACATTACTCGCGGACATGGAAGCAGGAGAAAAAGCTGCTTTGATGAAGAAGGCATACAGTACCTTGATTCTATGCTTGGGAGACCATGTTTTACGGGAAGTTACCAAGGAAACAACTGCTGCAGGTATTTGGACGAAATTAACTAGTCTGTATATGACTAAGTCCTTAGCAAACAGACTGTATCTGAAGAAGAAGCTGTACACGTACTATATGAGTTCATGTACGAAACTGGATGATCATATAGATGAGTTTAATAAGTTAATACTTGATTTGGCGAGCATTGATATCGAGATTGAGGATGAGGATCAGGCACTTTTGTTACTTACGTCGTTGTCATCGTCTTATGAAAACTTTGTGGAGACATTGTTGTATGGGAGGGAATCCTTGACAGTGAAGGATGTTCTGGCGACTCTGAATTCAAGGGAGTTAAAAAAAGAACTGAAGGCACAAAGGAAGAGGCTGGTGATGGGTTATATGTAAGGGGAAGGTCAGATCATTCAGGTAAAGCTCATTCTAGGGGAAGTTCGCAGTTTAAGTCAAATGGTGGAACTGGTAAACTCAAGTGCTTCATATGTCATTCAGATGGTCATCTAAAGTGAGATTGTCCAAAGAAGAAGTCAAGTGGGTTCGTCAAGAAGGGTAAGCATGATCATGATTCTGATTCTTCTGATGATAAGGGTAACGCCTACTTTAGAGAAGCCCTGGTGGTAGTCGAGAACGATGAGATGACTGAATTGGTAATGGATTTAGGTGGGTCTTATCATATGACACATAGGAGGGATTTCTTGTATGACTTTAAGGTTGTTGATGGTGGTTCGGTTTAGTTAGGTGATAACAGGACATGCACTATCAAAGAGACAAGGAAAGTGAAGATACAGTTGCATGATGGATCAAGCTTTATACTAGGAGATGTCAGGTTTGTTCCAGGGTTAAGAAGAAGTTTGATTTCATTGGGTACACTTGAAAAAGAGGGTTATACTGTGAAGATGCAGATGGGTAGAATCAAGGTGATCAAAGGTTGTCGGGTTATGATGAATGGAATCAGAAAAAAGAACTGTGTGTATACTTTGGAAGCAAAAGTGATGACTTTTGGTGTACAAAAGCATGGAGGTCCAAAACAAGTTGGGTTCAAACAACTTGGTCATAAACAAGTTAGGTTCAAACAACTTGATCCTGGTGTTGAAACAGGAGTCCATGGAGTACAGGATGAAAAGTGTGTTTGGTTTGAGGTGAAACTGCTAGGAGTTCAAGGGGATCGTGAAGCTGAGTTTTTTCAGGTTAGTAACTGTGACAACCCAAGAATTTCCGTTTAATAAAATAGCCGTTTCTGTTTAGAAATTTGAATTTTTAAAAGTTTTGTTTAGCTTTACCGTTTAGCCGGGAAGTTGTTTCGTTATTATCCGAGAATCGTCACCGGGAGCGAACCGAGACACCAAACATTGTAGTATTTTGGCAATAGCCTCGTTTTTATGTTTTAAGGCAATGTTTAAAATTTCATAATTTTCCGTGTTACCGTTACTCGTTTCGTTATTTACGTGATACGTGTTTTGATTTATATCTATACTTGTGCATGGTATCTCTTGAAATTAAATACAAGCTTGCATGATATTCTTAGAATGTTGGAAGCCACTTTTGGTCCCCCCTTTGCCTTGATCATAACCGGTTACACATGCATGTATACATAAGATTCAAAAATTTGAAATCAAAGTACTAGACAAGCTAGCATGGTTAGAGGAAAGGACATGTACTAGGATTAATGTGATAGGAGGATCAAAATGGTCCCCTCCCCTTTGTCCCCTTAATCCAACGACACACACACATATAGTGTGTGAAATGTGTGTGAAACTTGGCTACTTATCTCATTCATTCATTCTCATTTCCATTTCATTATTCACACACACACAAAATTCATATTCTCTTTTGTTCTCTCTCAAACCCACGAACCAACACAAATATACACAAATCCATACATTTTTCATCTTTGATCATTTACATTTAAAGACAAGTTGAAGGTTTGATCATCTAAGATCATCCGGGTATAAAACAAACAACGTTTGGGTTGTTTTTGATTTCTAATCATCTTTCGTCGTGTTTCTTTGTAAGTCATCTCTACTTTTTCATAAATAAGTTGTACTTTTGCATTCGTATGATCATTCCGAACAAGGTGTACAAAGCGGATCGTTGTGAAAATCATTATATATTTTTCTATAAAACTACAAGTCTCTAAGTTTAATCTTTTTGTTTATAAATGGAAGAAAATAAAAAGTAGTTGTACTTTTGTGCATAAAAGTTTGTTGTGACTATTTTGATATATATATTGCTATTATTACGGCAATATCGTTTATTTAAGATTTATCGTATATTAAGTTTAAATACTGTTGGCTAAGAAGATTAAGTTAGATTTGAATTTGTTGGAAGCGTAAATTGAAATGTCGAAGATGTTTAGGTTTAGAAACGATTTGTTTGCGATAATTGAGGAGTTGTCGAAAATAGATCGGAATATTCTTTCGAGCAATAAAAGATGTACATTTGTAAAACGGATGTTTTCACGTGTCGAGTTTGATAAAAAGGAAAGATCGATATATTTAGGAAAGTTCATGCCGAAATTTCAAAACTGTATAAAAGCGTCGTCTAAAATAGGACTTTATTACAAACTATGATAAAATTAGAAAAACGTTAAGTGTCCGAGTTAAGGTCAACATGTTGGTCGAGTTAAGCCTCAACGTTGATTGGGTCGGGACACTAAAATACGAAAATGCACTAAAAGATAAAATATACTAAAAGACGAAATACACTAAGAGACGAAATACACTAAAAGACAAAAATACACTAAAAGATAAAATGCACTAAAAGACAAAATACACTAAAAGACAAAATACACTAAAAGACAAAATACACTAAAAAGACTGTAAAAGTACACCTAAAAGAACAAAAATATTTTCAAGATGTTTAAAACTTCGATACTTGTCAAAACTTTATAAATTTCGAATGTACTTTTAAAAAGGCGGAATACCGCCGTGTCTACTCGTGCTCGGAAGGACAGTTTCTTGCTTCACCGTTATTCGTTGAACATCATTCTTAAACGACGACTAAAATGAATAGGTTTCACTGAGAACCGTGAGATTCATTTTCACTTGATTGATTTCCTGTTGATCCACTAGTGATACCCGTAAAGGTGAGGTCATAGCCCCACTCTTTACTCGTTTTGAATAAATGTTTTTATAACTAGGGGTGATAAACATGCTTGTTTTAAAACTGGAAACACACCCAAGTACTTACGTGAGATTTCCCCAATTAACGTTGCCTAAGTAGCTTTTAAGACCACTAACTCTAGCCACGAAACTATTCATGAACTGTCAATCTCTGACAGGAGGACCGGTCAAGGGGAGCCGCGGAATGAATAAGATAGATCTGATTGGTACTAATAATCCCCTATCGCGGGTGAGTAGCGCTCGCGCGGGGGATAGCCGGCACGGGGGGGGGGTTTGTTCGTGTGCGAGGGAGATAAACGGTATATGACTCTGGCGCGGGTACTTGGTCAAGATTACTGGTTAGGTGCTGATTCATCTATCTATTTTCATTTGTTGTTCCACTGGACGGGGAGAGTTGAGCACGCGACAAGAAGCTAGACGGAGACAAGATAGCTGGCTACCTAACAAATACTTCTAGCAAAGTACATGCGAAACTTGCGTAATTAGCTTCCATGTCTTGAGCTTAGTGCAACGTAAATACTTTTATTATGAAGTTGTATCTGTTATAATTGTCGCGTACGTTTTGATATCTTGTGGTCCACTATAACATCGTTTGAACTAAACCTATGAATTCACTCAACTTTATGTTAACCGTTTAAGCAGTTTTTCTCAGTGCTTACATGATGCTGTAGCTTGATTTATGTGAAGGTCTAATTTGCCTGTACCTTTTACCAGAGATTTATCTATGTCTTTAAATACCTGTTGTTGAACTTATTTAAGCTCCCGCATTTTAACTTTGAATCTTTTAAATTATCGAACTTAAAACTTATATTATTATTTTAAAAACTTTGCATCGGGTTTATTTGTCAAAACGTACCTTAAGGACGATCTTTATGCTTTGGTAACTTAAGATCTCAATAAAGTCACGCCTCCGGACACGTATTCCGTTCAGGCCCCGTCTGGGGGTGTGACAGATTGGTATCAAGAGCCAAGGTTTATAGAAGAACCAGAGTATAACAGTCTGGACTATAAATCATGTGATCCTACGTGATTATGTGCCTTACGTGACCTTACATAGTACGTTATACATAACTAAGTACTACAAATTAATATATACGTATTAAAATACTAAGTATAATCAAAATTATCTAAGTATTTCTAATTCTTCCTATCATGACGTGCTCGATGACTCATTTCATACATTCAATTTGATTCATCCAGTTACCCATTCACCCATTCATATTTTATGCATAGCATGGTTGATATAAAGATGATTTATATAAACTTTGCTTGTGCAGGTCATGTCTATTTCAGTTATCTCAATTTCTTCGGATTCATCAGAGGATAGCGTGGGGACACCTGCTAGATGAGTGATCTTGTTCGGTACTATCCTTACTACTATTCCTGACACCACACCAGTGATTACTTCACCCGCTACTCAGACTGACACACCAATGATACCCACAAAGACACCTATCATAGCACCTACTATACCACCATCCCCAACTATACACACTTCTCCTGATTACTCACCTGCATCTGATTCAGAGTCTGATCCATCTGAGGATCCATAATCAGACCATATACCACCATTACCAACTATCTCACCATTTTTATCATCGGATGATGATACCACAGATAGTGATACACCAGATATACCACCATCACCTACCCATGGTACGCCTTTCACTGAGATTACCGCTTCTACCCAAAGATCACCTATCATACCGCGTCGTCGGGTTACGATTCTATCACCTGGACAGCTTATTCCTCATAGTTGACCGTACCACTACCATCTTAATGGGTCGGTACACATGATGACTGCGAGGAAGAGGGTTGGACCGTTACCCAATCATTGTCTTGCTGTGAGACATTCTACCGATCATTCTTCTTTAGATTAGTCATCAGGGGCATCATCAAATTTTTATTCAGATGTGTAACACCCCAAAAAATGCGTGTGGCAACGGAAATGTGTCCGGGGGAGTTACTTCATAATACACAGCGCCAGATACAAGAGAACGACCTCTAAATGTGTCGTTTGAAAAATAATCTCGTTGATTTCCTTAAAATTGATATAACATTTGTCCCATAATTGCATCACCATGAAAAACTTGAATGTATAGACTCCAATGCACTTCAAGTAAGCCAAGTATCTATATCACCTGAGAAAAACATGCTTAAAAAGTGTCAACATTAAAGTTGGTGAGTTCATAGATTTGTTTAAGTATAAATGTTGAACCAAGGTTCTGTAAAGCGTGTACGACCATTTAAATCCTTAAATGTCCTTCAAAATGTATGTATGATAATTTTGACCGCAATTGTCCAAAGGTATGTATTGCCACTTTATTCAAGGCAACATAAATGTTCAAGTGTGTATAAAACCATGATTACCATTACTCTAAGTTCATGAAACTGTGACTTAGACTTGTATGTATGCCACTTTATTCAAGGCACAGTAAAAATGTACCCATCGTAGGTGTCCCCTCCAAGAACACCCGGGCATTAATGAAAACCCTTTTGTACCCATATAGGATGTCCCCTCCAAGACACCCGGTAGTAATAAAAATAACCATGTTGTATGAAATGTTTGGCCCTAATACTCAACCAATCGAGTTTCCGACATGTATAACGTTCGTTATCGCGAAAGCATCACCTGAAAGGGGATTGTCATCCCTGAATAGATCTATTTCATAACATTCGCGCTCCACCCCTCCGAGGAGATTTACATTCATGCCAACCTAAGCAAATCCGAAATCATAAAAGTATAGCATGTGTTTACGAGTTCAAAATTAACAAGTATGTATCTCCTCGCAGATATATAAATGAGTATGTAAACCAAACAGGTAATCACCATGCAAATTGAGTTAAAAGCATCATGTAAATACGTATGAATCGACCATGTAATAGAGTTGCAAACAGATTTGTCAAAGCATGTTTCTCACCCAAAAATATATGTAAAACAATTAAAACGTGGGTATAAAACCACATATCCTTTAAAAAACATCACATGTTATAAGGTAACCGAGTAAGTATAAGAGTTTGTAGACAAGCATGTATCCCCCTCGCGTTTTATAACACAATCAAAGATTGAAAAGTGAGGTTAAGAACTCACATTGAAGTTGTAGAACATGACAATAGGCATCTGATATGCCCGACACAACGGAAGACGAAGCGGCTCGATCCAGAAGTTGCAACTAATCTTAATGGCTAAGTCCCGCTAGCCTAGCATAATGAATTTGGGTTTCCCGATGAATGGTTACGTCAACGCGACACGTTGACAAAAGATTTAGATTTCAAGTTGTAATAGTTTGGTGGTTGGTTAAATAAATAATTTGAAAAGTGAACGCAAAGTACGTAATATATTCTTTATATATTACATATGAAAAATAAACCCTTATATAATTCATACCGTGAATTATATAACAAAGACAACAATCCAAAGATTACTGAAAAGTATATAATACCTTGCAGGTATTATATAATAAGTGTGAGTAGTTAATTAAACCAATTAGTTTGACACCAATTTAATTAACAAAAAGACTTTGAATAAAAGTAGACACATGTCTTAACGTTATGAATTTAAACAACCGATGTTTGTAACAGTTTATAACCATTATAAAATATAAAGTAACATTTTATAAATTATATTTCGTTTCTTCGACGGGTCGTGTCTAAAACAGTTGTCTCATTGTAAAAGTATAGTTTTCGTTCGTTTATCCGGTTATTGTATAATACAAATTATTATATCTTTAAAATATAATTTAGTCCCTTTTATCGGTTTCTAAAATAATAGAAACTTTAGTAAAACATTACTACATATAAAAATTTATATAAATTTCGCCATGACATTTCCATATTATAAAACGTTTCCCATATACGCAAAACTCAACGTTTTCCATATTCGTAAAACTTAATGTTTTTCCACTTTCCAAATAAAACGTGTTGCAATATCCTCATGTTTAAAATATATATTTATATTTTTATATATATCTAAACTAAACCAAAATAATAATTATCATATTTATTTAACCGATTAGCCACCATTATATATATCCGGTTTTAATATTTATTAAAACTTTATGTTATTTTTATTTGTCAAGGTATAAACCAAACAAACCCTTGTTGTCTTCTCTAAACCAAACGCACCCTTGGTGCTTAATGTCAAACCAAACGCACCCCTTGGTGTAAATCTGCCCAACCAAACGCCCCTTTATCTCAAATCTGCCAAACCAAACGCCCCTTTATCCCAAATCTGCCAAACCAAACACGCCCCTTGCGTGTTTCTGCTATACCAAACGCACCCTAACTGTGTCAAACCCAGAAACAAACACCCCTTACGTTTTCTATTATGCCAAACGCCCCCTAATCTGTCTACAACAGCCAAACGCACCTATGTGGTGACTGACCCGAAACAAACACACCCCGTTTGGCTGTTTGAACAGCCAAACGCACCCTAGTGGGTTAACCCGAGATCAAACGCACCCTATGAGGTGCTCAAAACAAGCCCGACGCACCCACTTGGCTTAGAAACCCAACCCGAACGCACCCTTGGCTGATGTGGTGTTAGCCTCCGAAACAAACACCCTCATTTGGGTTTTAAGCAAACCAAACGCACTCTCCTGGTGCGGCTACAGCCAAACGCGGCTGACCCGAAACCAAAACACACCCTAATGGTGCTTAGTAGAAAACCCAACGCACCCTTACGGTTAACAAGAACCGAACGCACCCATGGTGCTTTAAAACAAACCAAACACATCTACGGTGGTGGCTGTGGTGGTGGCGTGGGTGGTGGGATGGCGGTGACGTGAGGATGGTGGTGGTTTTCGTGGAGTAGCAGCCGAAACCAAAAAGAAAAGGGGGTGGTGCGTGGAAGTGACAGCAGCGGCGGCTGCCATGGCGGCCGGAGGAGGGAAGTATTTTTGGTATTGGCCGGAAAAGTCACCGGAAAAGTTTTTCGGTGGCCGGCGAGCGGCGGCGGTGGTGGCTGAGGGGTGGCCGGCAGTGACCGGACAAATTGAGGTAGAGAGAGAGCAAAGTGTGAGTGTGTGTGTTTATGTGAGATGGAGAAATGAAATAAAATATAAAACTTTTTATATTTATATTAAAAGTTTTAATTAATGTGACAAGTATAATTAGTTTAGGGTAAAGTATATTTTTAAAAATTGATATGAAAAATTGTTATAGTTTTTATATATATATAAACAAAATGTGACATGTCACATTTGATGGGGGGTTGAGGTTTGTAAATTTTTATTATAGTTTTGATAATATTCGAGTTCGGGCTCGTTTGAGCGAGCCCCCACCCCCCTCCCCCCCCCGGTAAGATGATTCATAAATCGAAACTTGCGCCATTGTTTTTCCAAAAATCGATTTTTCTGATAAAAATGAGTATTTTACTTTATTAATATTTCATATTCATTTTTATAACATTCTATAAAAATGTTCGTTTATTTATTTAGTGACAACCGGTTAGTATCGTCGAAATAAAATGGATTTCAACTAGGAATATTTCAAGTTATCAACACGCTTAAATAAATAAAATCATTAAATGATTTATTTAATATTTTATTAAATGTATAGAGATAATTAAATCCATTTAATTATTTTTGTGTTGTTACACGTTGCGTGCAGTTTCAAAACTTAAGCGAAGTGTTTTAGCATCTTCTGTTGTTTTCAAGATTTCGGGTAAACTGGAAAAGTTGTCCTGGGAATACCGTTTTACATTAATTGCTTTAGGTGTACCGATCGTGATGAAACGTGATTTAGTGGTTCGTTTTGCATACAGGAACGGGAGCCTAACAGATCCGTATTACCCTTAATCCGGATCTAATCAAGGATCGCCCAACTTTTGTATCAACAGTAATAATAAATATGATTTATTATTTAAAAGATGTTCCGAAAATTTTATCGGTCACGCGGTAATTGCTTTTATGTGACAATGAACGACCAATAGTCAAAAAGGTCAAGTCAGACTCGAAAAGTCAAAGATTAAAATAGTCCTTTAAAATTTCGAAAATTCCCGGATGTTACAAGATGCTTCATCTGATTCTTCATCGGGGCACTCATTGTCAGATCATTCTTCTCCTGATTTATCGAGTACTTCTGCGAGGCCATCTGGCAAGAGACGTAGGTCTCCCACGACGTCTGTACCTGCATTATCACCTGTATCCGGAGCTTTATCTCCTGTCCGTGCTGATTTGATACCATCGCCTAAGAGAGTTAAGAATTCTGGTTATCTGGCATATGTAGAGGTTGATCCTAGAGAGATTAGTTATAACACCCCGTGTGTTAGGGTCATTGACGTCGTAAATAAAGTCATAATGTATCTTTTGTATTGTACGCGTTTGCTTTTAAATCGTAAACGTTAAGCTAAATCGCGTAGGCTAAAAATTAGCGTTCAAT
>BQNB010187151.1:0-12066 GCA_026074375.1 Tanacetum coccineum
TTAGATGGAAATAAAATGGATGGTTGAGATGAAGTGGATTGTTCTTTGATTAGATAGTGTTCTACATAGAACTTTTCTCTAAGCGACAATATATAGAGTGAAAACATAAACAAAACCCTAATGGACCTAAACCCACAAACGGGTTTGGACCTATTTATTCACTAATATAAAACACAAATATAACACGATAAAAAAAAGTTCTCACTGCGTGAGCTGTTATTTTTGACGCGAAGCATTATCTGCCGAAGCTCGGTATGGCACTCGTGCCATAATTGTTGGCTGATGGGATGGCGTCACCTTACCATTGTACCCAAAGCTCTTACAATTTCTTTTACGCTTCATCATATAAATTTATTTACTACTTCGTATTAAATTATAACTGGTATATAAAAACAAGTTAAACCGTTAACTTATCAATAAATACAGAAATGTAGCCACTTCCCTGAATTGTGATCAAGAATGCAAGAAGACAAAGTTATTGGGCAATAGAATGTAATTTGTCACATTGACTTGTAAACACCAAGATAAATTTTCTTATGTATATAAAAGGGCTAAAAACAAAATCAAATCCTTATGTTATCAAGCCTATGGATCGATTGTCATGGAACTTGTCCTCTTGTATTTGGAGCATCTTGAATTGCACCCATGAATACAACATCTACTTGTACATCATGCATTGTATTTAGTGCACATAAATCATCCGGCTGTTTTAAAATTACAAAAAGTTCATAGACAATGGTTAAAAAGAAATGAAAAAAGATGTACGGAGAGATTACATACAATTGCTTGATCAAAATGTGAGCTGTGTGTAGCTCTAAAATTTTCATGCTAAGTCAAAATTATAACAATATCAAAGTGCATGTTTAAAATTGCTAAAAATTGTACGTGTTTAACAGTTGTAACCAGTTTGTTATGCTGTTTTACTAAATCCCAGTTCCAAAAACTATTGATTTACTAGTATATCCGTATTACTCATATTAAAAAATTAATTAAGAAAAAAAACAATTAATTAAGAAAATCATGGAAAAGAACTACTACAACAACTGGTACCCAGTTGTTGACCCGGTACGTACAAATTAGCCTTTCACCAAAGTCTTAAACCCCACAAAAAATGTAAGAAATAAACACACACTGTACATGTTACTGGTATAAATCCACCACTTTATAGTTTTTTCTCATTGCACACAACTAACTCCACTCTCTGAAAATGGCGAAATTTAAGCTACGCATCTTCAAATCCTGCAGATCAAAAGACCCTTCTACCCTTCCTATTCCCTCCGCCCCTTCTTTCAACCGTAGCAACAAAATCTACACCGTCTCTAACACCACACCACCATCATCCACCAAACAGCAACCACATCGCTCCTCCTTCAAATCCCAAGTTTCCTCAGCCTTCAACTGCGGCTCAAAATCCCACAACCTTTCAGACTCTGATGACTACTTTCAATGGCAAGAAGACGACCAATGGCATGTCGTCGCTAAGATTTACGACGTTGAAACTCCTAGAAGGAAGATTTATAACTCTTCTGTCACTGAAGGTGATAGCGACGACGATGATGGGTTTAATGTGTTGCCGATACTTCCGTTACCCCCGTTAGTTAAGAATAAACGACGTCGTGGAAGAAAAGTTAAGTTAAATAAGTTAAGAAATGTTAGTACTTCATCTCACGACAGTTTTCTTTTTAGCGACGGTGACGAAAAAAATATGACAACTACGTCGAAAGATGTGAGGAGAATGAAGACGAAACTGAAACCCTAATATCTTCTAGAAGCTTTTCTACCGACTCTTCAACTGACTTTAACCCTCAGTTAGAAACCATACGTGAAAGCGCGTGTGTCTCACGCGCTCACCGTAAACGAACCTCATATTCAAAACCCAGCAAGGGTATGTCAATGATGATGCGTAGAGGTGATTCCGGTACTGGAACATCGCCGGAATGGGGATCTCCGACGAGGTTGTCAGTTTTCAAGAAAATGATACCATGTAAAGTGGAAGGTAAGATGAAGGAAAGCTTTGCAGTTGTGAAAAGGTCTGAGGATCCGTATGATGATTTTAAGAAATCTATGATGGAGATGATAATGGAAAAACAAATGTTTGAGGAACATGATTTGGAACAGTTGTTGCAATGTTTTTTGTCTTTGAATTCAAGGTTTCATCATGGTGTTATTGTTGATGCTTTTTCGGAGATTTGGGGTACAATGTTTGGTGCTACTGAACGATGATAGATTATTGTTTATGATGTTTCTAGAGTTATTAAAGTCAACAAATTCCATGTTTCATGTTATCATTATCCATCATTTGACTAATATGAATATAATGTGGTATGTAATTGTATGTATATGTTCTGTGTCCCCTTATTAGTTGATAAATTAGCATGTTTTTGTGTCCGTAGTTGTAGATTTAGTTAATCTAGTGGCTTTTGTCAACTTATAGTAATTGTGGTCAAATGTATAACTTACAAAGTTGATAAGACTATTACGATTGCCATTTCCTTATCATGTAAATAAGTAAGGGTGAGAAAAAAAACCGAAAAAACCAAAACCGAACTGAAAATCGAAAAAACCGAACCGAAAAAGCCAACTGAAACTAGAAACCGATGGTTTGGTTTTTAATTTTTCAAAAACCGAAAAATTTCGGTTCGGTTTCGGTTTTTGTCCAAAAACCGAACCGTAAAAACCGAACCGAACCGAACCAAACCAATTTTATAATAATATATAATTAATGTAATATAAATAAATAAATAATAAATCAAAATTTTAAATTTATATTTATTTTATGGATGAAATTATAATATATGTTATGTTAATGTTTATATATGTGTTTGTCGTGTACGTGTGTTTACTTGACAATATATTGTTACATATATGACAATGATCATACTATGTGTATTTTCACATCCACGTGTGTTTCTCTCATTTGTGTGTGTATAATTGTATAATTTTGTATTTTTGTGTAAACATTATTAGGCTAATATTGACAAATTTTTTTTATAAAAATAACCAATTTTCTATGTAAAACAAGTTTATTAATATAAATTAACCACAACCAAATATAAATGGTTTGAAACCGAAAAAACTAAAAAACCGAAACCGCAAAAACCGAGAAAGAAACCAAAAAAACTGAACCGTCAAAATCGAGCTGGTTTCGATTTTTGATTTATTAAAACCGAATATTTTCGGTTCGGTTTCGGTTTTAGCCCAAAAATCGACCAAACATGCCTCGTGCACACCCTATAAATAAAGTACACATGTACATAAACCCATTTATACCAAGAAGGTAACTCTTTTGGTGAGTTTGGTTATTGAAACACCCCTCAAAGTGATATTAATACCCTCTTAATTTTTTTAATTTTTTTAATTTTCCTTAATTTCTTATAATTTTTTTATAATCTTTATAATTTTGTTTGTATTATAAAACTGTGAAAAAAACGAAACTAAAAATATAAAGTTTGATAAGTCAAAAGTAGTAAAACATGAAAAATACGAAGCAAGAAGCTGTATTTTCCTGTTAATAAAGTGAGTAAAACTGCCTAAAAAAATGCGGAACAAAGACTATAAAATTTTACAAGTCAAAAATTGTAAAGCGTAAAAAATACAGAATGAAAAAACATAAAAAAAACTGTTTTGTTCTGTTAATACAGCGGGTATTAGGGGAGGTATTGGTGATACAAAAGTACCAAGAAGGGTAGTGATCAAGATTGACTATACCTTTTAAAATATATAAATATAAGTAAATATATAAATATATAATAATGAGGATAATAATCAATAAATCTCAATTATAGTAATCCGGGAGTATGATTCCCGGGTCGTTTCCTCAACGAGGAATGCAATTGAAAGCCGAGAGTCGTTTTGAGAATTGATGCTTGAATGGAACAAGATTGTGATTTGTTTTCTATAACTACGGGAAATTAAATGCAATTTACACTAAAAACAATTAAGGCAATACTAATTTATACTAAGAATGCAAACGGAAAATCCTAAAAACGAGTTAAATTATCAACTATATCAAAATTCAACCCTACACAAGAAATTTTTGCATGTAAACCTTAAAAATGACAAAAGAAAATTTTCTAAAAAGGATATATATTTTTTTGGCTTTTTTATATTTTTTATTAAATTAAAAACTAATTTAATCTATTTAAAATTCTAAAAAATAGCAAATTAAATCCTAGAAATTCCAAAAAATGAGTTTCTACTTTAGAAAAGTATTTTTAAGTATTTTTTTAATAAAATTTTATTTAATTAAACTAATTTAAAAGCTAAAAATGGAAATTCAAATCTAAAAGTGGTAAAAATAATTTTAAAACTTGTAAACTTAAAAATATTTATTCTAAAACTAAAAACTATTTTTTTGTAATTTTTTAAAATAATTTTCTATTTTTTAAATGATTTTCTAAAATTTGAGTTTCGAAAATTAAAAAAAAACTAAATAAAGATGAGAAATCTGAAAAAAATTCATCTAAAAGTCCTAATTTTATATAAGGGAATGTAATAAATTAGGCTGGCTAACCCAGATTATCAAATATTGCTTACCAAAAAAGCAAAAATTAGCTACGAAGTGGCTTATGATATGGGCTCAAAAAGTTGATAAATGATATTGTATTTTGCAAGGTATAACGATATAAAATCCCCAGGGTGCTCAGTGGTAGTGTAGATGTTAGTGTTAAAATGCTTGGTTGATGAGGTTGAGGTCCACGGGTTCGGTTAGGCTTCACTCGGGGTTTCCCACCTATCCCAAGCATTTTTTTTTTTGCAAACTTTCTTAACAACTTTTTATATAAGCTAAAATACGAAAACTTTGCAAGGCACTTTTCATATAAGCACAAATAAGCACAAATAAGCAATAAAAGACAGAAATGCTTTTTACTCTTAAGTCTAAATAACACTAACTGTTTTGGCTTTTTTTTACACTATTAAGCTAAAAGAAAGGCTAATAAGTTGAAATTAACTAAAAAGCTATACCTAATAAGCATAAACAAACAAAAATAAGCAAAGAATTTAAGCTATAATAAGCTAAGAAAGACATAATCACTTAAAGGCTTTAACACTTAGAATTTTTATAAGCTACAATGCAATTAAGCTCAAATAAGCCTTACCTTAAGTAAAATAAGCTAAAAGGGACTTAAACTACACCTAATAAGCAATTAAGAAAAAATAATGCTAAGGAAAGTGAGAAAATAAAGCCAGATAATAAAATAAGCATTTAGCATAGAACTGAAATCCAAACAGGAAACTTAGCTACTTTGAGCTTATTTTTATCTATGAAACTGATCCTTTTGGATTTCTAGCCTTATACTACCTTAAAACCTTAACCAAAAAGCTACATGAAACAGCTTTTAAAAATCATTTTGAAAATCAAATGCTTATTGAAAAAGCTAGCTGAAAAAGGCTTAAACACTCAATAGGAACTGAGTTTTATTTTTAGTTTTGAAAATGGAAAATGCTGAATTTTAAGGCTAAAAATAGATACTCAAATTAATTTTTTAAGACAAAATAAGCTGAAAAAGATGAACCACTACCTATAAAATACTTGTGTGCTAAAAATCCAACCTAATCCCTACAATTACCCTCTGATAATTAAGCATGAAAAGTGCTTCTAGTCTAAATCCCTATCTGATGCAGTTTGCACATGAATGACCAAAACATTAAACTAATAAATGCAGGCTTGAAGTTTTGCTTTTAGCATTTATAAGACATCAAAATAACAACAAATGCACTGAAGTTAAAAGCTAGAGAAGACTAGAGCTTAAATTGCAAACTATCTTGAATTATGTTAACTAGTTAACTAATTACTACTAACAAATTTGAATTAAACTTGATTTAACCTAATAAATTCTTAAAATCCAAACTTATAAACTCAAAAATCAAGTTTAAAAACAGTCCAAAAGGTTTAATGACCTTTCGCAGTACTAACTTAGGTTAGTACTGCCTTGTGCCAAACACCCCTTTAAACTATTTAAACCGCATTTTCAGCTTTTATAAATTTATAGATTTAAGCATTAATCCTTTAATACCAGATAGTTAAAAAAGCTAATAATAGACTATTAAATAGTTTTTTTAACCTACTAAGATAAAGCAAATTAATAAGCTTCAAGACTATGCTAATATTTTTGGTGTTTTTGACTATTTTATAACAAATAAGAGTAAACTAAGAATTTAAACTATCAATTAAGCATCATAAGCACATAACAACTATAATAAGCATTATTAAACTAAACTAAGCAATAATAAGCAGTAATAAGCTGAAATTCAAAATTAAGCTATAAAAAGGAATTTGAGAACTTACAATAGCGTTTTACTCTACACAAGGCTTATCAAATATTCTTGTGAGCATTCATCAAGTCCAGCTTATCCTAAATAAGCTGGTGTGCGTCTGGGAAAGCCCTTCCATTTACTGAACTTCCCTTCCATTTAATAAGCTGTGGTAATTTTAGGAGTGAGTTTGAGTCTTATTAAGCTTAGTTAGGCTTTATAAAAGCTTAACTAAGTGAAGAGCTAGCTTAATGTGTAATAGGACAGCTTATTGGAGCTTATTGATTTGAGAGAGATTTATTTAAAAATACTATTTATAAAGGAAAATATGAAAAGACCAATTAGACACTATGAATAAATTTAAAGTATTATTTGATTTAACAAACGGATTACCAATCTTTTTGAAAAGCCGATTTCAATGATTTTGAAACCATAATAAGCTAAATGACTTTAAAGAAAAAAATACATTTAAAAGCTAAATTAAATTCTACACTAAGCTACCCTAGATATCCTTTGTGAGTGAGAGTGGCCTCCTATTTTATAGCAGGGAGAAGGAAAGCTTTCTAGGTCTTGTGAATACGCTCCCCTTGGTCTTGATCTTGGCCTTTGATTCCTTCTAATGATTGGATCCTCAATTGTGACTGTTGGATTAGAATGTAAGCACACGGATTGCCAAGCTGGCAATCCCACTTCTTTGGAATGGTGCTTCTTTTGCATTGATTTCAGTGTAAATTTCCATCAAGAGGTGTTGTTTCTTTTGAGCCCGCGTGTGATTCCTTTGAATATCTTGACCAATCGAAGCTCTTTGATGATGTAATTGTTGCCAATGGCTGGGACCATTAGTACTAGTCTTCAAGGACACGTTGGATTGAGTAAGGGTGTGGGGATCTGTGGGATTTAAACCCTTTGATTAAGCTGGGGTAATTTATTTGGATGAAGATGAAATAGATAATCATCTTTCGCCGCCCTTTTTAACCGTTTATAATGTTTATTTGACCCGAGGAAATGGTGGGTTGACTTGGGCTCGGGATTAAAAAGAATTGGGCCTGGTGATGTTATTTGGGCTCAGGATTTAAAAGGATTTATAGATTTTAAAAGATAACGACCGTTAGCTTCTTAATAAAATAGGACTAACGGTGTTAGTGATTTAGGGTTTTTGGTGAAATTTGATTTAACATTAAGGGTTATTTGGGTATTTTGTCTTTTGTGGTTTGACCAAGAGTTGACTTTGTTGACCTTTGCTAGAAACTACCGGCTCTTGTACACTCTATCCGTTCCTGTGTTCATGTTTGTCTGGTTTTGACCGTTTTCTTGTGATTTTTGCAATATCCGTACCTACACATCACAAATGACAAAACAAGCAATATACAAGCATAATTTGCACAATTTGATCATTTTAAGGCCATTTTTGGTATAAAAAGGATATGTGATTTCTCACATATCAGGTAGCAATAATATCACCCTTCTTTAACATGTCTGTCTAGTAATATCACACGCAACATTTGAAATTGAGTATGTAGGACAATAAGTAGAAAGAAAAGTAAGAGAGTATAACAATTTTTGGCATAGTACAAACGGGATGGAGAATGAAAATTAATGACAGTAAGAGAGTATATAAGTTGCACGTTGTGTGTTAAGTATTCTTCACAAGTTCAGGTTCCGCATTCTAATCTTTCAGGTTGTATGGTGTTGCTTACTATAAGTGGTATCAAAAGCTTGGTTCTAAGATCGTTTGGAAGTTAGAACGAATTTGTGAAGGTTTCGTTGATCGGGTTTTCGTGAAGAATGAGCAGCGGTTTCTGTTTCGGGTTTCCAACGATCGACAACGAGAAGGGTTGTTGGTTTGGTTCGATAAAACAGCAACAAAGTAGCACCAGGTCGACAGTTAAAGGGTTCTTTGAAGTTCATTTTTTGGTTTATCGAGGTTATCAGTTTGTCAACAGTTAAGAGTTCTTCGAAGGTTCTTGGATTTTTGAGTTGTCGAGGGTATCGACACGGGTTAAAGAAAAAGGTTTTGTTCGGTTTTCGGCATTGGCGGAGCCATGTGAGGACTAAGGAGGGTGGTGGCCCTTCCATAAATTGGAATATCATGCACAAAAGTTAAATTTTTGGGGAAATTCTATTTTTGCCCCGTCCCTACGATCAGTTTGTGTTAAATGCCCCAAATATTTTGTGTTTCTACAAATGCCCAAGGTGACTTGGGCGACTTGGGAGACTTGGGCGACTTTAATCAAAATTTGACACGTGTCCATGCAAGTACTGGGGCGACTAGGGCGACGGGGACACTTGGGAGTTGGGACACTTGTCAAAATTTGGTAAAAAGTCGCCCTAGTCTCCTAGGTCACCTTGGATATTTTAGGAAGGTGATTAATGGTTCCAGGGTTATTTTAACTGGAACCCGAAAGGGATAATTGTGTATACTCTTTGGATGGCCATGCAGTTGCAGGTGAGCTTAATGCTGATGTTGAAGAAAAAGATAGTCTTGCGCAGGTTTGGCACAAAAGAAAGGGACATATCAGCGAGACAGGACTATAGGTGGTGGAAAAACAAGAGTTGTTTAGCAAGAAGAGTCTAGGTAAGCTCGATTTTTATAGGTTGAGGAAGTCGGGCAGGTCTGGAGGTAGTGCCTCCTAAGAGATATGATAACTGCACCATTCAAGATCAATGCTTGCATCCATAGATAGATGGACGAAAGCCCTTGAGGAATTGATTCTTATCTGGTTGTTTAAAGCCTGCCTACTTTTGGAATCGTATTCTAGGAAAGTCACATCGAGTCAGTTTTGGTGTAGGAAGACACATTACTCAGGGAGTGATAGACTATGTTTATTCAGACTTATGGGGTCCGTCTCAGGTGGAATCATTGGGAGGTAAGAGGTATTTCTTATCTATTGTTGATGATTATTCCAGGAGGGTATGGGTTTATATTCTCAGGTTCAAACATGAAGCATTTGGATAGTTCACAGAGTGGAAGCAGTTAGTAGAGAATCTGACTAGGAGGACGGTTAAGAAGTTAAGGACAAACAATGGTGTTGCGTTCTGTAATTGGGAATTGAGCAGCTATGCGATGAGAGTGGGATTGCTAGACATTTAACAGTTGGCGGGACGCCGCAGCAGAATGGGTTAGCAGAACGTATGAACATAACTCTCATGGATAAGGTACGATGTTTATTAATTCAGTCTTGATTGCCCAAGACCTTATGGGCGGAAGCAACATGTATCACCGCATATCTTATCAATAGGTCACCATCGATAGCGATTGAGAAAAAGACAGCTATGGAGATGTGGTCGGGACATCAACGTGATTATGATTTGATGATGGTTTTTGGTTGTGTCGCATATTCACACGTTAAACAAGGTAAGCTTGAGCCGAGAGCGGTAAAATGCATTTTTCTATGGTATCCTAAGGGTGTGAAGGGGTACATACTATATAGACTTGATGATGAATTACCTAAAATAGTCACTCACAGGAACGTGGTCTTCAATGAAAGTGTCATGTACAAAGATACGTTGAAGGATTCTGGTGCAGGTACTGATAAGTATGTTGAGGAATTACAGGTTGAGGTGGAACTACATGGATTAAATAATCGTACGCTTGAGGGAGATCAGACAGATCAGGAAGATGGCGATGATGAAGATGCAAGAGATCAAGAAACTGATCTAACACTGAATTTCACAGATTATTAGCTGGTTCGAGATAGAGAAGCAAGGACAAGAACGAAACCTTTGAGGTTTCAAGATGAGAGTAATATGGCTGTGATTTGTAATCCTTTAGGTATATATAAATATATAAAATATAAATATATATGGATAATATCAATAATAGTAAGATAGAGTGGGTAAGTATTCCGTAAGGCTTTTTTAAAGGAAAATTACTTTTACCCAAAGTAAAATCCCAAAAAACCTTCCCAGGTCGTTTCCCGACGAGGTGCGAATTGAAAATCGTGAATAAGTTCGTGATCACGTATTTGAATGATCAATATATGATTTGGATTCTATTTCTATAATTCAAATGAAAAAACAAGTAAAGGCTCGCTAAAAACGAAAGCAATTAAGGCTAAAACACTAAAAACGATAACGGGATTCAAATCCCGTTCTTTAAAAACCTAAATCCTACATATTTAACCCTACAAATGCAAATTTAATTTTTAACAGTTCTAACTGATAAAAGAAAAATTTTAAAAAAAGAATTATATTTTTTGACTTTTATTTTATTTATTATGAATTAAAAACGGCTTTAATCTAAATTAAATATTAAAAATATTAAACTAATTATAAAAAATCTAAAAAAATTACGAAAAGTACTTTAAAGAAGGCTAATCCTATGAAAAATAAAACGGGGCCAACAACTTATCTCAATAAGCTGTTAATAAGCAAAAAAGGGCTTAAAGCTAAAACTGGTTAAAAGGGGTTATATATTAAATGTGGAGAAGTATAACATGTGAAAGTCCCAAGGGCAGTTGGTGTTGAGGGTATGTGTTAAATATGTTGGTGTGTGAAGGGGGAGGTCACAGGTTCGAGCCCTGTGACCTCTCTTTTTTTAAAAACATTTTTTTTATTTTTCTTTTAGAAAAACTTATAAAATAAGAAAAAGTAACAAACTTTAAAAAAGGAAACTTTTTATAAAACTTAACAATAAGCCAGAAATAAGCAAAAAGAAAAAGTGACAGTTTGGACTTTTTAGACTAAGTAAAAAAAGGCTAAACTATGGGCTTTTTTTTAGACTGAATAAGCTGATGAAAAAGAAAAAAACTAACAACAAACAATAAGCTATACCTAATAAGCATTATGGAACAATAATAAGCAAATAAAAAGAGCTAGACTAAGCTTAAAATGACAAAATCTCTTAAAAGGCTTTTAACTTAGAATTCTAAACTGAAAAAGATTATAAGGTTGAATAAGCTCTGTCCTAAACTAAATAGCTAACAGTACCTTAAAACTAACCTAATAAACAGGACTAAACATAAATAAAGCAAAGCTAATAAGCCAATAAGCTCAGAAAAGCAAATAAGCTAAATTTGCCAAAAACTACTACAACAACCCAATGAGGCACTTTTGGGCTTAATTTTAAGCCTCAAATCAGATCCTTATAGCTTATTGACTAGCAAAACTAATAAGCTTATATTATAAGCTACTCAAAACAGCTCAGAGAAAACATTTTGAAATCTAAATAGGCAAAGAAAAAGCTAATTGAAAAGGGTTGTTTACTCAGTATGAGCTGAGTTTTTCAAGTTTCTGAAAAGACAAAAGCAAATGTGCAGGCCTATTTTTAAGCAAGTAAATAAGTTTCAAAACCAAAAATAAGCACAAACAGATCAAGTTCATACACCAAAGAGCTTATGCAAGAAATTTCAGAACCTAAAACAACCTAACACTAACTTAAAATTAAGTTCTAAAACTGGCTAAATAAGAAACTTTAACTAAAAACTTAAAACTTTGACAGGTTTTGACTAAAAACACAATTGCAAATGCACTTAACCAAATCTTGTTACTACTGCATTTTGACAACTTAAACAACACCAAAACAACACTTAAAAGCCAATTTCAAAGTCCAAATCAAATAAGCTATACTAAACTGTTTTAAGACCACAGAATTGAACACCTTGTAGAAAAAGCCTTAAAACTTGCTTTTAAACTTTAAAACCTAAAAAAAACAGATTAATTTGACTTAAAAAGGCTTGCATAAGTTAGCTTAGTGACCCAAAGTAGCTTTACACCAATTTTGACCCACTTTGTCTTTTAAACCAAACTCCCCTTTAAGTTATCACAATCCATTTTTAAACTGATTTAAACTCAAATAAGCCAAGTTCTTTA
>BQNB010187152.1:0-12066 GCA_026074375.1 Tanacetum coccineum
TTCACATTTGTGTGTCCTACTTTAACCATCATCCATTCTCTAAAGGTGTAGTCCCTAGGCCTAGGTTTGTCATCATGTGAATTTTCTCTATACCATTCCGCATAACTTTGTCCCCAGATTAAATCATTCAGCTGACAACCTCCATATCTGACTAATAAGAAATTGGAAACTGATAGTGCTACCCTTTTCAAAATTTTTCTTTCACTATCATGGTTATAGTACCAAATTCTTAAATTCCCGACCCTAGATCTTGCATAGATTTCAACCCCTCAATCACAAATACTCTTGACAGGGTCACAGGTGGGCCACATCTTCACCTTTCCATCGTACGTTTGCACGATAGGTTTACAAAAATGTTTGACAGGAATGTTTTCGTCAAGCCTAACATGTTATTCTTGCCTATCTTGCAAATTATCTGTTTTTAATGATTTCAAGGATGGGTTTCCTGGAGGGAAACTAGGTCAATTATTATTAATTGAATTCATCATAAGGATTTTTACCGTAGGGATCATAAAGTTATGGTCTTTTTTCTCCATGTCAACAATAATCCTATCGTTACCTACCCCAAGTGAAATTTCCCTGTTAAAAATATGGATTGTGGCACGAATAGTGGCTAGAAAGGGTCTGCCTAGGATAATAGTTTCATTAGAGGTCCTATTTATCAATTCCTACTAGAATGTTTTCAACCACCCCTAATGGTGCCTTTTTCATCATATCGGCCATTTCTGTAAGCATATTGGTTTTCCTAAGGTTAGTCAGCTTTAAGAATTCAAATATACCCCTAGGCATGACATTTACACTAGCTCCTAAATTAGCAATAGCATAAAAGTTAAAATCACCAATAGTGCAAGGAAGTGTGAAATTCCCTGGATTTTGCTCCTTAGGCGGCAATTTGCACTGTAAAACCTCGGTCATCCTTTCCTCTTTATTTTGAGCTACCTGAAAGTCAGAATCAGATAGAAAAGATACTCCATGGAGATTGTTAAGCTCACTTGAAGAGATTGGTATATTTGGCGTCTCATGATCAGCATTAACCACCTTACCTTGCCCGGTAGATAAGCTAGGAGCTTCATTGGTGGTCCTTGAATGGAGTTCCTTGGTTAATTGCTCGATTTGAGTTTCTAAGCTTTTAAAAGAGGCGCTTTGATTCCTACTGTTAATCTCCGCATTTTCTTGGAGTTTCTTAATCCATTCTTTCATTTCGGTGCTTCTTCGTACTGATTCTTCCTGATGCTCTTTCATAAGCTCTTCTAAGCTTGGTCTCTTTTCCTTATAAGATGGTCGATTATTTGTACGAGTGTAGTATCCTGGTGGACCTACACGAAACTTGGCTCTACTACTTCCGTTAAAAGGAGTGAGGCGCCTAAATTCACCATACTTGACCTCTTCTACCTGTTTGACTTCCTCGTTGAGAGGACATTCTTTGTCAGGGTGAGATCCTTCGCAAATTTGACATCCAACTTGGATTGCATGAACATGTTTGTTCAGCTTTTTCATACCGCATCCCAAGTTATCCAATTTACTTACAATTGCAGCAAGTCCATCAGTATTACTGCTGCTGCTAATGTTCCTGCTTGATGTCCCATCGTACCACTTTTGAGAGTGGTCAACCATTGTTTGTATTGTCGTTAGAGCTTGAGTTGGTGTCATCCTAAGAATTCATCCCTGCAAATCAAGCAATTGATGAATCATAATGCTCAAACCTTTATAAAAGATGTTTACCTATTGATGGCTATTTATGTCGTAGGTCGAGCACTTATATAACAAATCATTATACCATTCCCAAGCTTGGTATAATGATTCGTCGCTTTCTTGCTTGAAGTTGTGGATATCTTCAAGTCGTTTAGCAGTCTTGGATGGTGGACAATACCTTTGGATAAAGGCCTTTTTAAGGAGGTCCCAAGTGTTGACAACTCCTGGAGTGGGTCTATCCACCCATCTTTTAGCTGCTCCAGTAAGAGTAAACAGGAACACACATAGCAGTACTGCGTCTTGTGATACTCTAGGAATATTGAACAAGCTTACAATGTTGAGGACTCGATCAACATGATCGTGGGCATCCTCATTCTTATTCCCGGAGAAGGTGTCTTCCCTCTCAATTCTCGCATGAAATTAACTCTTGATTCTCAAAGTTGAACATTGCCCCTGATGATTTCTAGTTTAACCACGCTCAGTGCCTGGTTTTCTCATGACAATGCTAAGTATTGTTCCATGGTGAGGGTATTCATGTCTACTCTTGCCATATTTCCAGCAGAATTTAGAAGTTAGAGAGAGAATATAAATAATTACAAGAAATCAAATTAATACTAATTTTTAGCTACCTGGCAATGGTGCCAAAAACTTGATGCGTATTTTATTTTAAAATATATTTTGTTCAAGTTTTAAATTTATAAAAGTCGATTCACCTGATGTAACACCCGTGATTTGGGCAGGTTAGTTTTACCTTTAGATATGGCTATGTGTTCATTGTATGTGATTAAGTGGTGTGCTATGTGATTATTATGTGTGCTAAGTGGTTTAAGTATGTGATGATATCATTTTGAGATGTATGGGAATCTCATTATGAGTGTGTTTGTGTATGGTTATGGGTATTCTATTTGTTCACGTTTAGTGATAATAGAAAGGAATGGCGTATTGCATGCAATGCTACGTCAATATTTGGATTATTATGGATTAAGCGTTTAAGGAAAATGTGTCATATTGAAGGAGAGTTAAGTGAGTAAAATATGAATGTTTGTGGTAAACTTTCTAAAAATAGAAAGTGAATTGTGAAATGAAAGTTATATTTAGAAAGTAGTTTTTAAGCAAAATGGTTTACCAAATTAGATTAGGTTTTTATAAAAACTTAAGGTATTGAAGGTAATTAATTAACTAATAAAAAATAATTTTTTTCATACATACATAATAAATACGAATTTTAGAGGAAAGAAAGAAAAAAAATGTGTTTTAGATTAATACAAGTTTAGTTAGATTAGGATTCTGTTTAATTAGTTTATTAAGAAAACCCTAGCCATATTTTGTTCCCCCTTCCCCCTTGTGCCATCATTTTCCCCCTCCCTAAAACCCTAAGGAGTCGAATTTTGCTAGTGATCCAAGAGCATTCAAGAGTTGTGATTTAGGTGCTAAGAATCAAGGTAAGTGTGATTAATCCTAGTTAATTAATGTATTCATGTAACCCTAATTACGACGGATCTAGGGTTTTAATTAAAATACAAAATGTTTATGATATAATATGATTGTAGTATGCTTAGGATTGAATTAGATGCGTATGCATGCTTGTGGTTTGGTTAGATTTGCGTTAAAATTAGATTTAGGGTTGGGCAAAATTTTGGGTCATGTTCAACGACTGTTATCTTGGTGATAAAAACAAATATTGATATGTTTATTGAGTCTATGAATAAGCCAAAAGAGTATACTTTCCAGAAAATCCTGGCTCAATAGGTTTTAAGGTGGGAAGTCATTCAATAGTTTTATACTAAAAGTTATTAAAACAGTAAATACGGGTCAAAATTAAGTCATGATTGGGAGGGTAAAACTATACTTAAAAATGGAATTAAGCTTATCCCTTTACAGTAGTTAAGTTATATGTCTATTGATAATCCTGTGAAAATTAGCCTCTGAAAAAGAGTCTAAGTATAGGTAGTTAGAGTGATTGATTTTTGGTGTGCAATCAGATCCGAATTAGGACAGTTTTGAAGTTTAATTTCATTTGAAGTAGTTACACATGTAAGTAATACTTGAGAATCACAAGGTAGTTAATATACTCATAAATGAACATGGGTGATTTTTGGTATAAATTATGAAGGTCATTAAGTAAGGGTTTGGAGTACGTAAAGAGACACTAAAATTCTGTAATTCTGAATTAATTATAAGTTGCTAGTGTAAAGTGTTAATGAGATGGTTAAGGTTGGGCATGGTGTCGGGGTGACCCATGATGGTTAACTAAACCCTTAGACATCCATAATATGTGTGTTACATAGACTAGAGCTTTTAGCTTGGTCGCGTGTAACCGTATTTATTTATTTGTATAGTTGCGTGTTGAGATTTGGAAGCTGTGTTTGAGCATTCAGGTGAGTTTCATAGTCCCTTTTTTTACATTGCTTTTAAAATTGGGATGGAAATGATGCTTGTAGTTTAAAAAGGGTTTCGATTGCTGTGATTATGTGGTGAATTGTGTATGGACAATGTGTGACTGTTGTATGACTTTATGTTACATGATGATTGTGGTATTACTTACATGTACTATGTTTAACATGTTAAGTGTTAGTGATTTGGGATCGGATGAGTACGCCTACTCAATGATAGTGATTTGGGATCGGATGAGTACGCCTACTCAATGATTCCAGGCTTAAGTATAAGTTCCAGCTGGTAGACTTTTAGGTGCGTAAGTGGCTATTTAGGATCTCGGAGGGGGAGCCTAATAGTGGTGGTTAGTTGGGTCTAAATATGATGATGTGGGTTGCATGATAGCATAAGTTCTTGATAGTTCTTAATTGTCCTGCATTGTTTTTTTTAATAATCACAATAATTGATTTAAAGATTGTATTGGCCTTTTTTTTGGTGTCTTAAAGACTATGACATACTCACCAATGTTGTGTTGATGTTTTAAGCATCATTTTCAGGTGAGCATCATGAGGATGTTAAGACTAAGAGACGTGGCTAGAGAGACCATAGGCTGCTGGTGGAGGTTGATCTCTCCTAGTGTTGTGTTTTGCATGATTTAGATTATTAAATCTTTTGGTGATTTGAATTGTTTAGATGGGATTTTGAAGTTGAAAAATTGGTTCTTGATATAGGGTGAGAACCCCTTTTCTTCAATTCATAAGCGCCTTTGGTTTTTTATTATGTTGTTTTGGGTATTTTCATGACACTTTATGTCTATGCTTTGTTTATTTAATGCATTTTAATTCCTCTATATAGACGCCATTATGTTGTGATGATATCCATTCTCGTTACGCCTCGTGTTTTCGCTTTGGCGGGGTGTGACTGATTGGTATCAGAGCCTTTAGTTATAGAGAAGTAGGTGGTTGAGCCTAGACTATAACCTAGGGGTCCTTAATGTAGATGCATTTAGGACTTAAGTGTTTAATGCTATAACTGCTATGCTTCCCCGCTATATTATAACTTATATTTTCCTATTTTGTTAAGTTTTTATTTAGTTATTTTGTCTACCATTAACTGGTATGATATATATTACTTTCTTAAGTATTTTAGCTATGTTTTTCCCACCCGTAATAAGGCTCGATGGGGAACCATTTTCCCAACTGGACTTAAGCGTTATAAGGATCCATAAGAGGAGCCTCTTATAGAACCGAAGGAGATAGGATAGTTAATTGTTTGTCAGATGCGCATGGTAAGGCTGGAACCGCGGAGTCGGGTTATTCTTGTGGAGGCAAAGTCAAACCAGCGAGGCCCAGCATATATGTTTAACCCGTCCCTCATTTTACCTCGTCAAGTTGGTTATTGATTATTTCCTTTAGGATTATTTTCGTATTTGAGAGTCGCTGCGGATTACGTTCTTTTATGTGTTACGAATTTGATTTTGTTAAGTAAGTACGGTTATTAGATGGGGCATCCATCTAATGTGTAAGTTAGAGTGTGTAAGTGTGCAATGTGGATATGTGCTTATATGTGAATTAACGATGAAATGCGGTAATTTGGAAGTAAGTATCATGTGTGACAAGAGGCACTTATAATTATGGTGCCGCCAAACATAATTATAAAGGCATCAACACACGCTAGATTATGACATTGATTGCATTTATTTGTGTTCTGGTTGTAAGGTGGTAGTGTAATATGTTTTTTATATGTGTATTCATAATAAGGATGGTAGTATGGGTAGAGAATTATTCTCTTACCCTAATGGGAGGATATGTTAAGTTGAGTTATATAGATAGTAAGTTTCCCTTCCATCTAGTATTTGCGGATTACGTGGTTATTGTTATTATGAGTTTGTTGTTTGCTTGCGTTGTTTGTTCGGATTTCCTAAGGTCTAAAGCTTAGCATCCCTTATGTACAGGTTAGTAAGGATAACCCAATTTTTCCTATTCGACGATTCGATTGTATATTGGCTTGTTCGGTATTTGCTCTTTTTGATAATAGGACGTTTTGTTGTTCTTTCATTACATTGATTACTCGTGATGAAGTATCAACATTCCTTTAAGAATAATTGTTTCCTAACATATTTAGTGTGGATCTTATCCCTTGGTTGTTTTATCCTTGGTTTTTCGTAACCCGTTGGCCGAGGGTCGTTAGTATCGATGCTTTTAGGTTTGCTCTATTGATCGTTATTTGGATAAGACCTTATGTTTTCTTTTGGGTACGTAACGTCTTGCATGAGTTTTCTTGTATGAGTTTGGTGAATAGTTTTATATACCTAAAATATATATAAAATATAATACTTCAAAGAGCAATTAAGAAAATTCTCTAAGGAAAATTCACTCTAAAAAATATATACTATAATATATAGTACGTATATTTAACCGGATAAGTATGATTACCCGGGCCGTTTTCCCAACGACTAGTGAAATTGAAACCACGTTTTAGTTCGGATTCTGATTTGAATGAAGCAAAGATATTTGATTTGGTAAGCTATGACTTCTAAATAAAAAAAAACAACAATTAAAATGGATAATTAAAAAACGATGATTCAATTAAACTAAAACGGGAAGCAAATAAGCAAGCCCACTAAATTTTACTCCTAAAAATGTAACTAAATTTATAAACCTAAGATAGGACAAAAGACAATTTTAGGAAGAAGAAAAACATTTTTTGAAATTATATTTTCCAACGGCTGCGGTTTGTTGAAATTGTTGGATGTTGTCATGAAAAACGGGGAAATCGTTTCCACCTCGAGTTAACGGACAATGGTTAAAATTGTGATTCGATCCACACGTAACACATACTTCCTCAACCGCTTTGATGGGTGCTGGGAGTTCAGTAGTATACAACTAAAGCCCTTTCATTTCCTCAATCATTTGTTTTCATCTTGATAGTCATCTTATTCCTCTAGGGAAGGGCTATTTGTTGCATATTCGAAGCATTCTTAGACGGTGATAGTAGTAGAAAGTGGGATCCGTAACTCACTCTTGAATCACTAGCACGACTTGCGGAGTAAGAATTTTGACTTGCTTTCAATAAGCGCTCAACCTTCTTGAGGCATCTAGTCTAAAAAATTGCCACCGCGGGAACTCTAAGCATCTTGATCGTTTTGTTTGAATTCAAAGAATTGTAAAAAGTATCGAGTTGGTGTTAGTTCGAGAAGCCTGGTGCGGACATTAAGAAGGAGTCCTTTAAAACGTTCCCATGCTCATTGAGGATTTTCGTTTGGCTTCTTGGAAAAAATTGGTGATTTTGTTTCGGAGATAAGTTGTTTTTGATGGTGGGCAAGAATTGGTTATGAATTCTTGATACAAGGGCGTCCCATGTGGAGACATTGATCTAGGAGGTTACCTTGTCTAACCAATTGGGCGTCACCGTCTAGAGAAAAAGGGAAAAGCAAAAGGTTTACCGAAGTGTTCGGAACTTCGGGATGTCTAAACGTTGAATTGACTTTGTTGAAAAATCAAAGGTGATTGTAGGGTTTGTATACCGTAAAACATATACTTTGCCAGATTGGTTAAAGGTTGTTACGCTGAAATTGTTAGCATTAATCGGTGGAACAACTATAGCATCTTCATACCCCTCGATGGGTGCTTGTAACATTTGGGCCATCGTTCGATTGTCGGCCATTGGAACAATGTTATGATCGACAATTGGTTCTTCTAAATCAAAATTTTCAACAACAACCGGAAGAGTTTGTTGTTGTCGACGTCTTCGAGATTGCGAACGAGTGCGCATAAAAAGAAAAAACTAAAAAACAAAACTTTACACTAAATATTTTTTAATTTTTTAATTTTTTTTAACAATGAATTTTAACGGTTACACGAAAGAGACTTAAACCAAATAATCAACTACTTCACGGTAGCTCTTGAAAATTGCTTTTCAAGGTGAGCCGTACTTCGTAGAGACACAAATGGCAAGTGTTAAATCTTTAGTTCGATTTGGGAACCAACAAGTTCACCGGAAATTGAAATGATAATACCTCCGTTGAGAATATTATATTTTGGTATTTTTACCAATTGGTAATTTTTATTTCTTAATTAAAAAGGAAGATTTTTTTATATTTTTGATTTTTCTAATTTTTTTTATCTTTTACTTATACTAAAAAGAAAAGGAAAATATATTTTTTTATTTTTTATATATTTTATAATTTTTTGGATTTTTTGAATTATAAAACAAAAATGAAACTTTCGAGAGTGAAAGGATCTTCAAACCAAATCAACAAACACAAAACGTAGGAATCTTAAACACTAGTCCCCGGCAGCAGCGCCAAAAACTTGGTGAATAGTTTTATATACCTAAAATATATATAAAATATAATACTTCAAAGAGCAATTAAGAAAATTCCCTAAGGAAAATTCAGTCTCAAACGACTAGTGAAATTGAAACCACGTTTTAGTTCGGATTCTGATTTGAATGAAGCAAAGATATTTGATTTGCTAAGCTATGACTTCTAAATAAAAAAAACAACAATTAAAATGGATAATTAAAAAACGATTAATCAATTAAACTAAAACGGGAAGCAAATAAGCAAGCCCACAAAATTTTACTCCTAAAAATGTAACTAAATTTATAAACCTAAGAGAGGACAAAAGACAATTTTAGGAAGAAGAAAAACATTTTTTGAAATTATATTTTTATAAAATAAAACTAGTAAAAAGAAAATTTTAGAAAAAAGAATTACTAGTTTTTGTCTTTTTAGATTTTTTTAATATGATTTTTTAAAGATTTAAACTAATTAAAAACTTAAAAATAATAAAAATACTAATCCTAAAATTTTTATAAAAATTACATTATAAAAAGAAAAAGTGCAGAAATCTATAAAAATTAAAAGCCCTAATTATTACTTTTTATTTAAACATTAATTAAACTAATTAAACAGCTTACCTAATTATTAATAAAAATAATAAATTTAACTAAAACTTAACAAAAGACTTAACTAAGGACTAATTATGCAAATATAGAGGACTAATGGGCAACAGATAATAAAGATGAAGAATACTGAGAAACCAATTAAAAACCAAAAATTAAAAATTAGTCCCTCGAGGACTAAACGCTTCAAATTAAATCCAAATAAGCCTTAAAATAAGTTGAGAACTAAAAGTGCTTTTTAGGAAAAACTCAAAAGAGAGAAGTTGTAGAACAGCTTAAGGAGAACAACTTTAATGAAAAGACTGTTACTTAAAGCCACAAAAGAAGTCGTAAGAGCTTTTTATCAGCTGACCTCAAGGAAATGGAGTTTAACCCTTGGTTTTAGAAAAATAAGCTATAAAAAACTCGACATTAGTTCAAATTTAAAAGGAAAGAAATTCTAAAGAGCTTATGACTTGCTTAAGCTAATTAAGAAAAGAAAATAGAGCTAGAAACCCTTTTAAGCTACTAAAATTAATCATGAAAACTAGCACTAACTCAGAAAACAAAAAAGCAATAAGCACAATTCCTTATAAGCTAAATTACAAAAAAGAAAATCTAGACTTCTTTGAGTACTGAAAACTATAAACAAACTGAATTATTATCTATTGCTTTAAGCTATAAATTCTACACCCTTAGCTAAGTTTCAAAATTTAATAAGCCAAATTATACCTACTGTTTTTGGTTTTTTGGTTTTTGAATGACATTTGAAGCTAAAATTAAGTAGGAAAAATACTCGGAAATAAGATTTAAGGCGTAATCTATATTCAAACTAATAACTAAACTATAATAGTGCTTAAGATAAACTATTGAATCATAACTTGCTAGTTAAGGGGGGCTTAAGAATCAGCAGTACTAACTAATGTTAGTACTGCTGGTGCAGTTGGTAAACCAAGCACACACTTGTGCAGGTTCTCCTAAAGGTTACTACTACTTTCAACACACTTATTGTAAGTGTGCAAACCAAGAACAAGCAAGATCTAATCCCTTGAAGGCTTAGATCAAATATTCAAAAGCTAAAAGAAAGTTATAAAGTGCCCTGGTGCTGAAAAGATGATTTAGCCCAAATATTGATTTTTGCAAATAACTCTTTATATTGCTTTTCCAATTGATTATAAGGTTAGAATGAATGACTAACTAAATCAAGAGATCACTTTGATTTGTGAGGTCAAAGTAGCTCAACCCAAAACATCCTTTAAAGTGATGGAAAGGTTTGAGTCAAGCTTTGAAATGACAAATCTAAGTAATAAGTATCTATCTACGATACAAAAACTAGCTTAAATTACACTAAAAACATGTATCAACATCTGTAGTAGCCATATAATCTAAGAATAAGCTAATCTTACTATTTTGATTTTTTATGATTTTATTTGACTAAATTTAATAAAAAAACTATTGATCTAAGCTATTACACTAAAAATCAGCTGAACTATTTGGATTAAAGCTAAATGAATACAAATAAGCATAATAAGCAAACACTATAAGCAATAAGCAGTTCTAAAAACTGATAAGCATTTATACTATATAAGCTAAAAATTTAAAGACATAAGCTAATAAAAGGAAAACTTACTTGACCTCTAGACTAAACAAGATGTACCAAATTTTCGGCAGCTACACTCATAGTTATTTATATGTAGGGTATAAGTCTGGGATCTCTTCAAGTTAAGATCCCTGCCAAAAAGCTTCATATCCAATAAGGTTCATGAAAATAAGTTAAGCTGATTTAAGGTTTAAGGTAGATTAAGTCTAGGTCCAACCCAATTTAGGTTATAGACTAAAAATGGCTTAGTGAGAGCTTATTGATTCTTAGTTATTTAATAGGAAAAAGTGAAAGCTATTGGATTAGGTTAAAAGAGCTTAGAGAGATAAAAACAATGAAATTTTCATTATCAATAAAGCTTGTTTACATTAAGAAAATAACAAGGATTTAAATAATTAAGCTAAATTAAGTAAAAAGAAATTAGCTAAATTAAGACCCTAAGCTAGTGTGTGTGTGTGTGTGAACTGTTGAGGGCTATTTATAGCTGAACAAAGAACCTTCTAGCCCCTTGCCTTCATCAATCATCCACCCTTGATCTTTCTTTCATTTTTGATCTTTGCTTTTGGCCATTGGATCACTAAGTGACCTCACACGGATTGCCAAGCTGGCATTTCATGTGAGGCTCACTTGTGCTTCTTTTCTGAGAGGAAATGGTACAAATACCCACTAATCTTGTGCTTTCACCATTGCTGACGTGTGAGGTGAGCTTGAGTGAGGATAAGTAACCCCTTGATTTGACTGATTTGACCCTTTATTTGTATTAGGGAGCTCATGAATTGACTAATGGGCCCTTTAATTCTTAATTGCCCCTTGTTTTGACTAAGGTGAATGGTGGGAGAGACGATGAATAGTAACACGGTTTTACCCGTCCTTTTTCTTTTTATAACTGAAAGAGGTAAATTCGTTTTGAACTTTTGGGAAATGGCCACTTCAGTCCCTCTCTTTCCTTTCTTCTTTTTAGTTATAAAGAGACTTTGGAAATATTCAAGTTTGGCCTTTGTGGTTTATATTAAAGGGAAGTGGGCTAGGGTTTTGGGCTTTAAGGATCCGGGTAAGGCCCATTTAAGGTTTAGCAGGCCCATTAAGCTTTCTAGGGCCCAATAAAATGTGAGGGGTCATTTTTGGACATTTATGAACTGGAATTGGATTATTGTGAGGTTTTGTCTTGTAGTGGATTTGACTGAGGCTTGACTTTTCTGGCTTTGCTTCCGGCTTTTGATCACTCTTTTGCTTCTTTTTGTTCTCTTCTGATTCTCGTGTCCGTGCTTGCCCGTTTTTGACTGTTTTCTTGTGATTTTTGATATATCCGTACCTGTACACACAAAACACAAATACAAGCATATTTTTGCCATTTTTGGTCTGTTTTGGGTTTATTTGGGTTATTTTAAGTACAAACGGATATGTGTATTCTACACTTATCACCTAACCACGCGCAATTGCTCGAGGCACCCACCGAGGGTTACGAGGATGCGATCGTTGTTCCCGAAATTACCGCGAACAACTTTGAGATCAAG
>BQNB010187155.1:0-12066 GCA_026074375.1 Tanacetum coccineum
ATTAACGTTTATAAAACGTACAAAACCAAATCGATGACCCGATTTGGATCTCTTTGCAGCTATGTAAACATCGATCACCACACCCCATTTGTTACAAATATCCCAAAGATCTTGGACCGACGCATTCCATGGGATATTAGAAACAAAGATTGATGAAAACGACTTATGTTCCTCACGAAAATTAGGATGAGATTTGTTGGGAATACCTTTGTTATGTTGCTCTTGACGACGATTATTATCGAGATGATCGTTCCTTTTGCTTTCTAAATAATTATTAGATCGGTGCCCTGTGCCAATTGCCATCGTTATTTAACAACAAATTTTCCAAGATCCGAAAATAGGATTGAAAGCGCCTATCATATGTGAAGATGGGGATTTCGCCTTAAACACGCTCCTTTGACAATAAAACTTGATTCAAATTCAAACTTTGACAATAAAACACGCTCCTTCAACAACCGTTACAAAACACGCTCCTTCACACTTTATTATTTGTTTGTATATTATTAAATTATTTGTTGCACTCATATACTACTGTTTTAGTGGAATTCGGTACACTGAATCATATATACCCTCCACTGAAGATTGTAAGGAACGTTTGCTCGAGAGGGATCCCGTAGCATGGGATCTAGCGGAGGGACTTCTTACATCAAGATATTGCATTTAATGGTCTATATATGTTTTGTTAGTGTTGCTCATTTTTTCAAACTAGTTAATCTATGAGATCTTTTTTTGCCTCTTGGCGATCACATGAGGATTTCACCATGAGGGATGAGGTTTGGGTTTCTCTCATTTTTATCTAGATTGCGTTTGGATTAACGGTCTCGAAATCCATGCCTGATAAGTTGGTTTCTCGTGTCCTAAACTTTAAAAAATGTCTTCCTCCTTTTCATCTTTACGCCACAAAACCGCTTATCTTGTATATATTACAGTTGTTCTAATTATTATTGCGTTTCTAAATTCTGTGCAGGCTACTATGTATTGATGCATCCTAAGTTTTAGGATACCCTTTAAAGAAGAACATTTATACAAGGATCTAGTGACCTAATACTAAAGGCTAATACTAAAGGCTGAGGTTTACTTAATCTCCAAAGTGGAAACCTCAACCTTTGTTTAGGTAACTCTGTGTTGCATAAATTTTCTTCTTTTAAGGGTATCTTCAAACTTAGGGATGCATCAATACATAGTAGCCTGCATAGAATTTAGAAACATAATAATATTTAGAACATTTGTAATATATATACAAGATAAGCGGTTTTGTGGCGTAAAGATGAAAAGGAGGAATTACTTTATTAAAATTTTGGGACATGAGATACCATCCTTATACAGGCTGGATTTTCAACCCTTAATCCATAAGCCTTCTAGATAATAATGAGAGAAACCAAAAACTATCCCTAATGGTGAAATCCTCATGTGATCGTAAGAGGCAAAAACAAGATTCTCATAATGACTAACAGTTTGAAAAAAGGAAGCAACAACTTCTAACAATACATATCATGCCATTAAATACAATCCTTGTGTAAGAAAGTCCCTCCAGTAGATCCATGCTTCGGGATCCATTCCGAGCAAAATGCTCCTTACTATCTTCCGTGGAGGGATATATTTGATTTCAGTGTACGAAATACACTAATTTAGTAGTATATGATGCATCAAAGATTTTTATATATTTTTTGTTTCCATGTTTGTCAGTCATGAAGCATCGCTTTGTTTTCTTAATTTCAATATTGTGAGGACCCAGTTGCCAGATTAAGTTCCTTTCATGCACCAAGCGTGTCCCGAACTTCGTCTCTGTAAAATTAATCATGTTATTAATATTTTTATATTTATATATATATTATATATATATAGATATTTTATATTTATATATTTATTATATATATATATATATATATATATATATATATATATATATATATATATATATATATATATATATATATATTAAATAATAAAAAGTGTTCAATAATAAAATTACAAATAAACTTCATTAAACTTACGTATCCACGTACATTTACCGGGGTAACCCTTTACCCAAAAAAAAACTTACGTATCCATTCGAATGTTCTGCCACATTTTCGGATGAAGTAAAGTCCAAGAAAGTGGACTCAAACTAACCTAAAATACAATAGGAATATGTTTGGAATTCCCTCCTTCCATAGAACTTAAAGAATATTTGAATGCTAGTGCAATGTTCTTCCTATACGAGTTCAGAACAAACCTCCTTCGCAGTCACGACATATTTACCTTCATAAAGCACCGAATGTGTGACAACATGACCCATGTTAGTTTTTCACTAAAGATCGACAATGAAGTCCATTGGAATTTGAGTTTCTCTTTTGATAACTAGACTTATCAAGTCATCATAACCTCTTGTTGTATCAACAAGGCACCAATGACGTTTATTATGATCTCTTTTATCTGCATCACCAACTTCGTGTTTTACAAAACCACAGTCCTAACCACGGCATGAAGGCTTCATAGACACTCAAACTTTAAATCCATGTGATAGTTGCTTTAACATGATATGAACTCGTGTGATATTTATGATATCGACGTAGTTACATTTTTTGCCTTCCGAAAGTATGTGTCCATCGTTGAAATACTATAAAACTTTCCTTTTTTACTTTGAGATACCTCAACGCTTCCATCAACAAGCTTCGACACCTCATCGTGAAGGCTTTTAAGATCATTTGTCCAGGTGCTACTTAAACTCCGAAATTCCGAATTTGAAACTGGACCTGCAAATTAAGACCTTTTTAGTCTTAAATTGCAGAGTTTAAGTAGCACCTGGACAAATGATGGAAGCGTTAGAAGCGTTGAGGTATCTCAAAGTAAAAAAGGAAAGTTTTATAGTAGATTTCAGCGATGGACACATACTTTCGGAAGGCGAAAAATATAACCACGCGAATATCATAAATATCACACGGGTTAATATCATGTTAAAGCATCAATCATGGATTTTGAAATTTTGCAGTGTATGAAACGCTCATGCCATGTAGATGTGGTTTGGTAAAACACGAAGATGGTGATGCAGAAAAAATAGATCATAATAAACATCATTGGTGCCTTGTTGATACAACAAGAGGTTATGATGACTTGATAAGTCTCGTCATCAAAAGAGAAACTTGAATTCCAATGGACTTCATTGTCGATCTTTAGTCAAAAGCTAACACGGGTCATGTTGTCACACATTCAGCGCTTAAGACAAAAGGTTGTATGGATATAAGATCCATTTTTTTAAAGGCAGCCATATATAACAAAAAAAAGAGAATAAAACAAAGTACATGGAAAACCCACTAACCAAACAAGATGGTTGACTAGGGGCTTCCAAACAACAAGAACTACCTACTTTGACAAAAAACAGATTTTGAACTACCTAGTGTGGGACAAAAGATGCATGAAGTCACAAAACAATCACATTATAAGTACGAATTTCCTGGCCCCTCCACATATAAGGAAACTAATAATAAGTTCCTTATAATGACTTAACTTAAAAACTGCAGAAACTGAAACACAACTGAAATTGCAGAAAAAAACCATATATGTTCCTCTTGATTTACTTACTGATATGACACTTTACCGGATCAATAAGCCATTGCTGCCAATCCATAGAATTGAGACAAAATTTGACGAGTGGAATCTAGTGAAGAAGGTAAAGTAAAATTCTACCCAAACACTCCTATTGAACTTCTTAATTATCTGCGACTGCGGGTGAAGTGTAGGATGTTGTGCCTACGTTTTTCATGTTTACTGTGTCTAACACACAATTCTAACTAATGTTTAGCACATCTACGCATAAAAAAGTTATTGTCGTTACTTTGTGCTCTTATAGCAATAAATTCAGTCTATAACTCAAACCGCACCGTGTGGGAATGATTGTTAAAAAACCATAGTCTTTGTAAACAAAAACTCTTGTTTGCAATAGATAAAAATTATGTAATTTATTAATCAAACATCTATTAGTAGACGAGCCATTACTCTTGGTTTACTGTTCCAGTAGGTGAGTTATAACTGAGGAGTTCATCTCATCCACGCTTCAATATCATAGAGTTTATTGAGTTTTGGTGCCTCCGCCTCATAGTTTTTTGACCAATTGGTTAAAACCAATGAAATTCTTTTCGGTGATATGTAAAATCACGCCTTTAGATACAAAAATATATTAGAATATAGAAATTTTAAGCTAAAACTCGATTGAAACAAATACATACCTGATAGGAACGGTTTTATTGAATATTATGTCTTTAAAGATGTTTTCCTAAAGTTGTTTTTCGTTGTGGGCTTGCTCCTTTAGGAGATTACCCTCTCCTCGACTGTCACTAGCCGGACTAGTCATTGTATGTTTTCGATCGCAGCCTTCTGAAAACGCTTACTCTCGTTAGTTGATCCTAAACGTATAAACTTTCTGTAGAAAAAAAGAACTTTGTCAAGGTAGATATCTAAATAGCCGAAATGATCTAATTAACTAGTATGATAACTTCATAATTCTTTATCAAAACTGATCATTCCACATCAATCGCTTGAAACGATTCACATACTTATAAAAAAGATGCATGAGTGCATGACCATCAAAACATGTTCTTGTACTTTTTAACCCTATTTTGTTATGTTTTTACAAATCAGATTGAACGTTATGTAGTTTTGAGATTGTGAAGTTTAGGGTTTTAGGGTACTGGGAGAGAGTATCGAACGAATCGAATGTTTATATACTTTCAAAATTGCTACGTTTTTCAATATAGTGTATCAATACCTTGAGAGGATTTATTATATTGAATTTGAATGAATAATGAATCGTATTTATAGAAATAATAAGAGTCGGTTATTAGGGTTTTGCCGACAATATTATATTTATAATTAAGGTTAACTACATAAATCGTCTCTGTAGTTTGTGGGGTTTAACAAAAATGATCCCTAGACTTTTTTTCCCTGGATCCTCTCCTTATGGTTTTTACCCGTATGGTTTCGGTCCCTTATACCATTTTTTGTTTGATCGTTAATTCCTAGTTTAGATGGTGGAAATGACATAAATACCCTCGTAAGTGTTTCGTAAATAGTCCATGTGGTTTGTTGCGTAATTTAAAAAAAAATTAATTATTTTATTTATTTTTTAATAAATTTTTATACGTTCCTTTTTATGTTTTTAATACCTTTTTTTTACGTTTTTGTACGTTTAGTATCTTTTTATTAGTTTTTATCCTTTTTTGAATGGTTTTATACATTTTCGTACGTTTATTTAAGTTTTTCCAAGTTTTGTACGCTTTGTCCGTTTTTGTTCGTTTTCATCCGTTTTTATCAAGTTTCATTCGGTTTTTACGTTTTTATACGTTTTTGAATTTTTCGTACATTTTTATATGTATTTTTAACGTTTTATATTCGTACGGTTTCATTCGTTTTAATAAGTTTTCATACGTATTTATACGTTTCGTACGTTTTCATACGCATTTTTACGTTTGTGTACGTTTTCCGTTTTTGTACGTTTTATGCGTTTTTTTAATGTTTTATGAGTTTTTTTACGTTTTCGTACGTTTTAAAATGTATAAAAACGTACGAAAAGGTATAAAAACGTACGAAAACGTACCAAACGTAAACATAGGTATGAAAACATATAAAAACGTACGAAAACGGATGAAAACGTATAAAACATTACAAAACGTTACAAAAACGTATAAAAATGTACCAAATGTAAAAAACGTATGAAAATTGATAAAAACAGATGAAAAGGTATGAAAAAAACAAAAATTGACAAAACGTACAAAAACTAAAAAAAAAACGTATGAAAACGTATAAAACTATTCAAAAACGGATAAAATGGATGAAAACGAACGAAAACGTACAAAACGTAAAAAATGGTATAAAAATATAAAAGGAACATATAAAAAAATTAAAAGTAAAAAATAAATAAACTAATAAAATAATAAAAACAAATTTACGCAACAAACATAAGGACCATTAACGAAACACTTACGAGGGTATTTGTGTCATTTCCACCTTCTAAACCAGCAATTAACGATCAAACTAACGGAATTAGTGGTCAAGGGCCCAAACCCGGCACAGGTCAAAACCATAGGGAGCGGATTCGGGAAAAAAAGTTCTAGGGACTATTTTCGTTAAACCCGATAAAGTACATGGACGATTTATGCAATTAACTCTTATAATTATATTGTTCTAGAGTTAGGATGAAATGAGAAATAAAAGTAATATGAGAACGATGAGAAATAACCACAACCGCACATTTTAGATGCACTCACACAATAAGATGCATCTCCCATGAATTTTTCCCTCTTCATTTGAAATGTGTGGCTAACATTATTTCTCATTCTTCCTACTTTATGTTTTCTTCTCACTAGATCTCTTCCCATTACAAGTAAACGTAAGCAGCTGCAAATTATACCACAACGTGTGTAAAAGGTTACTTTTATAATCAAGAGTAACTAACAAAAATCGTCCCTTTAGTATGTTCAAATTGCATAGGCGGTATTCACCTTTTCAAAAGTGAACACGTCGTCCTCGAAAACTTTTGGTGCGGATTTCGTCTTGCCTCAAAGTGAAATGACTAAAATTCCTTTGACTTCAGTGAAAGCATGTCCTTCACTTTGGGCATTTTAATTTATCCAACTTGGGCTCATTTAGGTTGCCAGTAACTAAGTTGGATTCTAGGTGTTGATGTTACTTTGACCGGAAGTGGTCTTCGATATCTATATCTTTAGGGTACGTTTGGTAGCGAGAATTTCAGAGACTTGAAATTAAGTAGAGAATAGAATTTAGAAAAATGAATTTGAATGAGAAATGTATTGAATTCTACTGTTTGGTAAGACAATTACGAAATATTTTTCTTCCTTTAAAAAAGTTCAAATAAAGAGCGATTATAAAACAATAATTCACCATCATTTTTTTCGAGTCAAGTTACTCGGGTCAGGTTAAGCCTATTCGGACTTGACAAGACCCGAACCCGATTAAGCCTAATCGGGTCGGGTTACTCGGGTCAAAAATTTTATTCGCGTCAACTGAGTAACCCGAATGCTAGCTAAGGTCGGGTATCGGGTTGAAATTTTTTGGCTAACTCGGGTTCGAGTCGATCCGATTGACCTGAATAAGGATTTTTTTTATGTAAAGAAACTCAATCTTGGTTTCAATAAAGCTCGGTTTAAACAATAACATATGTAATAAACAAACTAAAACATCAGTTTGAAAAGAAACTCAACATGGTTTCAACATCAACTGATTCAATAAATTATTTTAAAAATCGTTTATAGATTTGTAACACATGTTGAATAAAATTTTGTTTACTTAAAAACTGATTTTCCAAAGAAACATAATCTTGGTTTCGACGAAAAACAGTTTGTATAAAAAGTGTTTTAATTCTGTTACACAGATGCTGTCTTAAGATTGTAGGTAAACGGTTACTCTTTTATTAAAATCTAGATTATAATCAATATAATAAACAATAAATAAATAATAAAAAAATAAATACAGACATACTCTTATAAATAGGCAACGATCTTGACCCTCTTAACAGGAGCCTCAAGAGTGAATACTTGACCCGTTCACGACAACCGTAGCTCAAAAAAGCGGGCAATGATCTTGACCCTCTTTAACACATGAGTATTGAGGTGAATTCCAACCCCCTTTTTGACCCAGCTCATGCAAAGTACTCATAAACATTTTCCAATGTTTTTTCTTCTTAAAATAAAACTTGTTACGTTTGTGTTAATTTGTGTTGTGAAATATGTGTAGGAAGGGGTTTTAATGAGATGAAATGAATGTTTTTTTACCGCTTGATATACTATGATCTGCAAAATTGGTACGCTTTAAAGATCAAGATCTTCATATTTTATTTGTTGTGCATTAATGTACCCTATGTGTTTAGGTAGGGGTTTTAATGAGATGAAATGAATGTATTGTTTAGCGCGTGATGTACTATCATATGCAACATTGATACGCTTTAAGGATCAAGATCTTCATATTTGTTAGTTGTGCATTAATGTACCCTATGTGTGTAGGTAAAGGTTTTAATGAGATGAAATGAATATGTTGTTTACCGCGTGATGTACTATCATCTATACGCTTTAAGGATCAAGATCTTCATATTTCTGAATTGTAAAACTTTAATATTACTGTATTTTATCTGAAATGGAAATGTAATCATGAAATTATGGTGTTGGTAAACTAGTTTTAATGCCCGTGCACGCACGGGGCTTAGACATTATGTTTTTTAAACTACATATATATATATTTTTTGTTTTATAAGTTATGTTATAGAGTATTATCGAAATATATGAAGATAATAGATTCATTAAATCTTTTATATATTACGTTTTATATAAATTTGAGGATGATTACTAATTTTTTTCTTCTTTTGATTTACCTGTTTTTTGACTCGACATTGTGAGCCAACTAATCCCAGCGAAACAACCCTTTTAGGTAGCCCGGAGTCGGGTCAAGTGAACCTTCGATGTGCTTCGGTTGTACAACATGATTTCAGGCCGACAATGAAAAATCTACCAAAAACTCTTCGGGTAGATTTGAGATGTGATTAGATAATGTTAAATATTTGTTTGGAAGTAAGAAATTGTTTACGTTTGTTGTATTTTAAAATATAAAGTCTAGAGGTTTAAAGTTTTAGGGGTTATTTGTTTATTTTTTTAAGTTATAATAAAACTTGTAAATTTATAAATTTACACTTTTAACTCCATATAGTTTATTTAAAATTAAACTACTAAAGTTTTATTAATTATCTCCCATTTTTTCAAGTTTTTGTTTTCACAAATTTGACACATATATTTTTATGTGTTTTTTTTCTCCATCAAATTTTTCCACCAATTTTTTTCAATTTTGATTTTTTATTGACCAATCAGATCGCACGATTTTGCCTACGTGGCAATATCAAGCATTCTGATTGATCCAATTTATTTTCACATAAGATTTAATCTGATAGAAAACTCCGAAATGATGTAATTATTTTATTATATAAAAGATTTGTGGCGAATTGATTGCAAAGGGATTAATATTCCTGTTGTCATTGTATTGAAGTTAGTCTGTAATTAGTATTGTTTAGCTAGTTATGTATTGGTAGACCGGGACTTGTCCAACTCTTCTTTCTATTTGTTTGTAAAGTTGTTGATGATTCTTTTCAACAAAAAAGAAGAAAAACTTTCAAACTTTAAACATTATGTCTAGTACTGTATTTTTTTTGGCTTGCCCATTCTATTAACAAGACGTGATAGTTTTTAATGGTTTATGACTCCGTATTTTTCACGCTTTACAACTTTTAACTTATGAAACTTTATATTAGTTGCAGTGTTTTTTATTTCGTATTTTTATAATAAAAACAAAATTATTAATATAAAAAAGAGTGAATTACATAAATCGTCCTTATGGTTTGTCGAATCCTATATTTTTTGTCTCTGTGGTTTTTTTTCACAGGGTTTAGTCCTTGTGGTTTTGATCCATTACGGGTTTGGTCCCTTGTGGTTTTGATCCATTGCGGGTTTGGTCCCTTGGTCAAACTAAGAAAATGTTGGTCAAGGAACCAATCCCGCAATGATTCAAAACCACAAGGACCAAACCTGACGAAAAAAAACCACAGGGACAAAAAATGTAGGATCCGGCAAACCACAAAGACGATTTATGTAATTCACTCTATAAAAAAATAAAAATTAGAACCGTATCACTTTTAAGAGTACCAATATCTAATCTCATTCGAAATGTTAAAGCACATGGCTTTGCATACGAAATTACGATTTTAAACTTATTTTTTCAAGATCAAGTCATACCAAATATATTTAATCGCTAGATGATATAACATATTGACCACGTAGTTAAAGATATTTGTAATTCATAAAATTATACTTTTATAAACTTCATTCCATCATCTGAGGTAGTCTAAAATCAAAGTTCTGTCTTACAAAAAAATAACTTGTGACGATAATAAAATCTAGATTTTAGATCATAAAATTTTCTATAAGTTGTAGAACATTTTTTGGTAACTACGGAGTATCTCATAAAAAAACTAGTTTTAATACCCGTGTACACACGATGTTTAAACATTAAATTTTAAGTGACTGTTAATTTTGCAAGTGTTATTTTTCGTATTTGTACATTAAAGTTCTTGTTTACCATTATTTCAATAATTGTGAATCCGGGTTTCACATAATTATAACAATTAGAGTTAACTACATTTTTTGTCCTTATGGTTTACCACGTGTAACACTTTTGGTCCAAAACGATTTTTTGTAACGGATCTAGTCCATTTACACACAATCTGAAACACACAATTACACAAGATAATTATAATAGAGATTTGATACTTAAAAGAAGAGAGGAGAGATCACTAAATAACAATTCGTTTCTTGGTGAATACGAATGTTCTTCTCTTGCACTTGATAGAAGAATGAGAAAGATGATATTACCGTGAAGATTACTACAAAAAATGACCTTACCTCCATTGTATGCCTTGTAAGTGGAGAAGAGATTTTGGTTACCCGTCATGTGTTTAGAGCATCCGCTATCTTTTATCCATTCATCGGGTTCCAAGTCGACTCCAAAGCATATCTATTGATATATGACAATAACTCAAACATTTGGTCACCAATATCTCATGGGTCCAAAGTTGTTAGTGCTAAACATCCCTTGCATTTGGTGCAATTGATTGAGATGTGGAAATGGAAGACACATTTCCCATGGCATGTAACTTTGACGTTGTAAATTATTCCAAGTTATAGGAAAACCATGAGGTTGGTTTTGTCGACCAACGTTCCTTTTTGGTTGTGGTGTTTTAGGACGAGGATAATTATTATTGACTCTTCTAGTTGATGGAGTTTTTGATCTAAATTTTGGTTTTGAAAATCCAATTCCGGGTTTTAACGATGGCTTATAAAATTGTTTAACTTCATTATGACTAACAACAGGAACGTTGACGTTGTTTACTATTATGTGTTTTGGTCTAGGACCCAAAATAGATTTATGAAAAGACACACTTTTCTCGGATCCAGGCGTGATGACTGGCGGTCCCATAATTTCTTTGGGGGCCGCCTGTACAATATGGGGGTCGCCCTATATTGTAGGACCTCCATTAGAAGACGCCTTTTTCTAGGCCTTCATAAATTTTATTTCCTTAGTTCCACTAGATGATGCTTCAAATGAATTAAACCCTAAACCCAATTTTTTTCAGAGGGTTTTTGATTACTTAACATTTCATTTAGACAATGTGTACTCTTTTCAAATTAGTTTATCTAATGGCTTCCTCTTTGAGTTTTTCATTCTCAATTTTAAGCAAATGACACTTTACACATTCAAGATCAACTCCTTTGTTTTTCTCGAGTGTGGTTTTCTAAGATACTTCTAGTGGCTTTTAATCTCTTTTTCTTAGTGATTATTTTTAGACTCATTTTGCATAGTTTGTTATATTTATTATCTAGAGCTAAATCGTCAATTGATAGGTTTTCATTACTAAAGTAAGAGGAATCGGAACATACCTCATTTGATGCTTGAGCTACGAGAAACGTCTCGTCTTTGATCTTCTCATCATCTTCTTCACCGCTATCACTCCAAGAACCTTCGACGAATGCTCTTTGGTTCTTGTCTCTCGATGGTTTTGGACATTCTCCAATAAGATGATTTGGATCACCGCATCTAGAGCATTTTCTATCACTTTTACCGTTCTTGTCATCTCGGCTTCTTTGGGACGTCTTTTTGTCGTTCCGAGGTTGTCTCACTAATGACATCAAATAACGTCACTTTATTATATCATTTATCCCATCTGTTTTGCCCACTTTTATTTAATTGTTGCATTATTTAGTACTTAATTGCTTTAAAGTTGATAAATGCAGTAATTCAAGAGTGTTTTATGAAGACAAGCTAAAAGGCGCATAATTTAGAGCCAAAACAAAGATATTTGAAGGTTGTGATTTCTGAAAATTCACCAATACGCCGTATCCAACTAAAGAGATACGGCGTATCTGCGCCAAGACTTCACAAGAAAACGGGTTTGACTAATGTAACATTCCATATTTTCAGGTCATTTACAATACTATTTAATTTCACTATTTATTTTTTTTCTCGTACGCGTTCACT
>BQNB010187157.1:0-12066 GCA_026074375.1 Tanacetum coccineum
CTATAAGCTTTTGTAATATATCTTTTAAATCCAATGTATCAGTTTAAACGACTTTTGTGTCGTTCTTATATATATCTTGTGCTGTTGATCTTGAAGTAACATGCCCCGGATCCTTATTCTGCTGCGACCCATTTTGGGGGTGTTACAATTCTGCCCTACCGGTGTCTGACCAAAACACCCAATGAGATTTAACATGATATATATCCGTTTATCGGGAGTCCCGTGGGTAGTGAGCGCTAATCACCAGGATAGGGATAATTAGTCCCAATAGATATATTTATAACATTCACGCTTACTTAACTAGTACAGTCGGTCAAGCAATTGACGGTTCATGATAGTTCGGGCAAGAGAGTGGTCTAATCGCTACTCAGGCAGCACGTAAACAGGAGATGTTAACTAAAAACACTTGTGTCTAATGAAGAAATAACCATTGTATTCATAAACAACTTTAAATACTTAAATCCATAAGTAGAAAGAGTGTGATATCAATCAAGTAATCGAGTTTGTAATTGGTATGTAAACAATTTTGTAAACGTGTATGTAACCAAGTTATGAAATCAAGTATGCAATCAAGTATATAAAAGAGATTGTAAATGAATGTGTAAACAAATTTTAATGAGCACGTATTCTCCCCCGAGATTTGTAAAGTAATTGTAAAACAAGTGAAAGAGGGGCTATAAACTCACCTCGAAGTTGTCGGACGATTGGCAGAAATGTACATATTAAGCACAACAAAAACGAAAACCGGAACGGCTCGACCAAGAAGTTACGGTTCATCTTAACGGCTATGATCCACTAGCCTAGGATAATGTGATTGGGTTTTTCGATAAGTGATTGCATCAACGCGACACGTTGATAAAAGATTTAGGTTTCAAGTGGTAGTGGTTGGTCAAATAGAATAAGTCGAAAGTATATATATATATATATAATTCATATGGTAAATTATATAACAAAGTACGTAATATATTCCGCATATATTGCATATGAAAAATGGACAAGTATATAATTTATATGGTGAATTATATAATAAGGGCAAACAATCAATAAATAATTGAGGTATATATTAATACTTTGCAAGTAATATATAAGAAACGTGAGAACATAGTTGAACAAAATATTTCAACACGTTTTCGAAAATCACCAATTTAATTAATAAAAGTTCTCGTATAAAATTAACTGCATGTTTTAAAGTTACGAATTAAGTAATGATGTTTTTAAAGCTTTTATAAAAGTTATGCTTTTATCTTCTAGTCGAAAATATTATAAAATCTTGTTTTATAATTTAGTATTTTGTTTCCTTGACGGATTTTTAAAATAATAGAATTATAGTGAAACTTACTAAGTATCAAATTTTATAGAAATTTCGGCATGACATATTCGTTTATACGACGTTTCCTAAATTTATAAAATTCAATGTTTTTCCCCTTTAATAAATCCATGTTGCAATATAAACGTGTTTCAATATATTTTTAAACGAGACAAAATAATTAACAAGAATAAGTAAAACCAAACACATCGTGGGTGGAGTGGTGGTTCGTGGTGACGCGTGGCGGCGAGGTGGTGGCAGCAGTGGGGTGGTCGTGGGGATGGTGATGACGGGATGGTGATGATGTGATGGATCTGTGGTGTGGCAGCGGCGGCGGATGGTCGAAATATTTTCCGGTGGCGACGCCAGAATAGTGGAGAGGAAGGGAGGTGAATTATAAGTTGGAGGCTAGGTTAAAAATGAGAAACCCTAATAGGGTTTTCTTATATATAGGCCCCATGGTGGTGTGAATTGCCATAACCAAAGCACTACGTTAGTTGCCAAAACACAAAGCACCTTTTTGAGTGATTAGAAAACAGAGACCCTACGCTGGTGCGAAGCTAAACGCACCCATTTGGTGTTAACCGCATAAACAAACACCCCTTTGTTGTGTTGAGAAGGTGGCGTGGTGGTGGGATGGTCACGGTGGTAGAGGTTGCCTTTGGTGGCTAATTATTTGGCGCAGTAGTAGGAAGGTGTGAAGATCGTAGTGGTGAGGAGATGACGGTGGTGATGATGGTTAGCCAGTGGTTTGGAAGGATGTGGTTGTCGGTGTGATGCCAAAGACCCTTGTGGTGTTAACCCTATAAAACAACGCACCCTTGTGGTAAGGTTGGTGATGCCAACGCAAACAAATCATTGTGTGTTTAATATATAAAACAAAACTACACTGGTTGGGGTCTGTTTAGACCAACACACCACTTTAGGATGGATTGGATGGTGGTGAAGTGGAAGTTGGTGGCTGAAGAGATGGTGATGGCGGTGACGTGGTTGCATGGCGTGGTTGTGTTGGAATCGGTGGCGATGCATGACGAAGGTGTGGTATCCGTGGTGGTAAGCGGATTTTTTATTTAATTCCTTTCTCTGGTGGAGATGGGTTTATAATCTCTATCTTTATGAGCGTAGAGATGTCGGCGTGGTTGGCGTAGTGATGTGTGAACGTGGTTGGAGTGGAGTTGCAATCGGGCGAGTGGGGGGGTGGGGGGAGGATGATGACGATGGTGGTTATAGGCGTCGCTGTGGTGGAGGAGGCGCAAGAATTCCCGACTTGGATAGTCGCCCTGCGAGACTGATTAAGGCCTATGACACTTTAAGGTAGGACACACTGTTATGATCGCTTGTCATACGTGCTCTCGGACGAAGTATGTATGACATAGTGATGATAGTCAGTAGCTTCATAGTTTCTAAGTCCTCTCCATTGTCTGCCCTCTTACACATACTCGATACATCAAGCTTAGCTCACTTGATGTTGTCATAGTATCGTAACTCAGATATACATCGTTCATGCTGAGGTTTATTAAAGAGAGTCTAGTTGTTAGATTATCGTCATGTTAGACGCTCTAGTCTGCCTCTATAGTTAGTATGTAATCTGCATTATTGTTAAATAATGCTTAGCCTCCTGACGCAGTACTGCACTGTAATGTATTTGCTTAAACCCCTTCTAGTATGCTGTAGCACCAAATGAAGATGATCTAGATATCACATCTGCGCGCACGAGTACTGGGTCTGTAAAGAGTGTGTGTTCTGCTAGAAGTATTTCTCATGAGATAGAAAATCTGTTGAGTAATAATGTGTTGACATAACCTTGCTAATAAGTAAGACCTATCTGCTCATTAAACAACTGTATCCGTCTCTATCAACATTTATTTAAATATGTTTATCGTACATTAGTATCTTGCCTCGATATACGGATCTATCCTATCTTCTATACGCACTACCACGTTCTACTGACAGCTGCGAATCACCTCTAAACCTCATAGTCACGCGTCTGCTCGCCTACTGAAAATGTCGCTTTCTGAAATCCATATGTAAAATGTCTAATCATAAGTCTCACTTAACTATTCTTTCTTATTTGCTCTCTGCTCAAAACTCGTCCGATAACTTATATATAATTTTATTTATTTTTTGTTCGTACACTTTGTTTTTGTTGCGTTTTAACATTTTTGCGAGGTTATTAAAGGTCATTTTCTGTTGTTTTCTGTCGCGCGTCTCGGGCTAAAACTGAAAAAAGTTGTCCGGAATGTTGAGATTTAATCAATATTACTTTATGGTCGTAGTCGTGAAAAGAGGATTTTCGGGTCGTTTTTGATAGTCACTTAGGAATAATTCTTATACTTTTCTATCTGTTTTTTAAGTAAATATAGTTAAATAATAAATTTTGCACATGGCGAGATAAGTAATAATACAATATGATTTATTATTAAATTATGTTCCCGAAAAATTACGGTTAGCTTGGTAATCAGTTTTTTATGTGGAACAATAAAGATCAAAAGTCAAAAGTCATAGTCGGACCGAAAAGTAAAAAGGTAAATAGTTATTTTAAAATTTCAAAAATTGACTGCGTTGTATATCAGTACCTACCCCTTAACGGAATCTCGTCTCGGAATTCGATTCTTGTCAACCTATTGTGTGACCGAGAAAAGATTTCAGATTTAATAACCAGTTTTTAAATCATGGCTGTGAGAATTTAGGGCGAGGGGGCCAGCAAAAATTAGATGTTTCGACACTTCTCACATACCAAAAATTTGGCTAGGTTTGACAGGATATTTAATCATCAAATATGTATTCTCAAAAAAAAATCATTACAGTTTTCTTATGTATTGAGACATAAACGCGTTATAAAGAAGGTCTTCCTTATAATATGTGAAAGCATCGAAAGAAAGAAAGTGTAGTCGCGTGAGTCTTTTTTTTGTGAGTTTGTTTGTTAAGTATGACTGATTTTTACGAGTATTGTTAGTTTTCTGCTTATCTGTAAGTTTTGATGATTTACATCAAACGATGCTTATGGATGTAGGTATTCTACTTACTTGGCAGTACTAAGATGTATCGCGACCTAAGTCTTCGTACTAGTGGCCCAAATTTGAATATTTATCAGACTATCTCGGTGTCGATAGGGTGTTTATTTGGTTAGGGGGGTGGGGGGGGGGGTGATTGCATTACCACTTGATACAGTTGTACACGTGGCGACCGCCTCTTAGGGAATCCCATCCAAACGCTCAGCAACCATACCAAGACAATATCTATACCAAGTATGTGATTGTGTATGCAGAGATTGTTGAGGACATTCAAAAACCCTATCCCATATAAAGTATCAACAAAATTGGCTGAGAAGCTGGTGAGAGTAGTTTATGCGCATAGACAGCAGGTATATGGTACTACAGCGAGTTATTCGAGTGATGAATTCCTCATTACTCAAGTGTCCACAAGACGGTATAGCTCCACCCACAGAATTTATGGTCGCAAGGAATCTGTAAACGTGCAAACATAAGTAATAACTAGGAAAATGAGATCCAGTTAGTTCAAGTGAGGCCTTTATATATTTTAAGATTTCTGCAGGAAACATATTATAATATTTGTTGCATTAGTGTTAGGCTCAAGACATATATGTTGTCTCTAAAACCTTTTTAACATGTGTTGTCTACGCGGTGATTGTTTGTGGGTGATCGAGTTACTATATCGTTTATGTCATATTGGGATTCCATTCAAGCATCCAAATCATTAAATAATAATTATTTGCCTAAAGAAGCAGTCTCGTTTTTTCAAATAATATGTAATAATGAACTGATATAACTTATGGTTCGGCTGAGATTTACGCATTATTTATTTATGAAGAGGGTCCTGTAATCCTTTGTAAATAGAGAGAGAAATTATAAATAATGCCATAGAGTGTTAATATTTATCCAGATTCTGCAATAACGCGTACTCACATAAAACTCTTCAAGGTGAGCGTGGATGACATAGACGATTATGATGTCGAGATGCTATCTTTAATATAGTATGGATTTACGATGTGTTGTTTAATACTCGTCTTCGCCGAGACGAGAGATTAAATACAATCATCTTTTATTATTTATTTTTTTATTTTTTTTATGGGTAGATGATCTCTTATAGCGTCAATAATCATTGTGATGAGTCTTACGGGTTATAGTAAAATGATACGATAAAGTGTCTGTTTGATCGTAGTTACCAGTAGTGTCAGTCTACTATCAGTATCACTACACTCCTATATCACAGAGTTCAGCTTCATACTCTAGACTTCACACATAATTCATCATATCGAAAAACAAAATATGACGGGTTTCAATATTTAAATACGTTATTATTGCAGATATGTAATAGTATTGAACTATTTTGAGAAGGTCTATGTAATAACTTACATGTCGTATTATAGAGAACAGAAGATGAGACCATTGTGCCAAATCACACATGTCTAATGAGTAAAATGAGTACCATTAAGACAACTACACAATGCGTTTGATGGTGTATAATAAGACCATTGTTTGCAACTCACAAAGGTCTATAGACTAATGTTCTAAAGGTAATTTATAATAAATTAATCTATTATATAATATAAATGTATTAATATATACGGGCAAACATGCTTATGTGATGTTGTCTTTAGTATTATACTTTCCGATTTTGCTGTGTTAATTATCGAGTGTTAAAAAAGGTTGTGATGTAATAATACTTTTAAAGATGTGGTAAAAATGACCACTTATATATGTTTTTGTCTAGATGAATAATCCCATTTTTAGCTTATAAAGACATAGCTAAAATCCCAAGTGCTAGGGATAATTGATGAGTGGTCAGTTTTAATACACTTTTTTAGAGGCCTGATTTAAACCCCTAAATCGTAATAAGTTGTTTAAGGCCGCAAAATTGGTACATAATCGTTGTCTTTTTCAGGATATTTTGCATTTGGAAGGCTTTGAATGAAATACACGGGACTTGTGGCTATATTTGGAAGTAAGAAATGACGGGACAGACTTAGAGACCTCCACACAACTATTGCTTAAGAATTTCTCTCAGAAAAGATGCATGAAGCCCGACGTACAGGTTACACGTGACAGTCTGTCTATCAATTTTAACTGTATCCAGCACGGACGTACATCAAGAATCTCTCAAGTACGGCTTTAACGTCATGATTGGTTCGACCCAGCCCATAATTAGAACTATTTCTAGTGTCACGACGGCGATCAACGATTTTAAAACAGCCAGACGACGTCGTTACGCGATTTACTCATTATATATACAAAACATGAATGATATGGGTTTTAAAGTGTGCTAACTTTAGAATAAACAAGAGTGGTAACGATATGCTTAAGTTCGTTTGTTAGCTATTGCACATGCGTAGGGACGATTTTTTAGGGCCTCAAAACCTTTAAAATTGTATCATTCCTTTCCAATTATGTTCTAATCTAGTAAGATTTATATTAATCATTCAATGTTGTCTTGTTGTGTGAATATCTTATTTGTTTCTTTCTATTGTATCAATAACATGTTTTGGCTAAACCTTCTATTGTGTATTATTTATTGATTGTATCGATATAATTAGGATGTAATGATCTTAGTGTAGTTGCTTCTTTGTGATGAATATGCATGTTAGGTATTAGAAAAACCAGGACTTTTTTATTATATCGCTATTGTTGACATGTTAGGAAAAACATGAGATTGTTGTAGAAAGGATTTACCATCGTGGTAAAAGTCTTACATACTACCTATTTGCCCCTTACTATGTGATACTTACTTCTTTACATATCTGTGTACTTCAAATGCTAATATATGTTCTTAGGGGCCTTTTATAAATGTCTTCATACATACCTTACTGTAGAGTCATTGTCTATAGATCGAGTTAAACTATATGGAATGAGTTAGGATCCATATCCATGGTTTAACGGTATCTGAACAAAGGGATGATAATGGCAAGTAATACATAACCATTAAAGCTGAGATTGTTCTTGAAACTTTATCTCAAGTATTTCTAATTTAAAGGTAATTGTGTGTGTTTGCTAGACGTTGCCAATTATCAGTATATCTGCAGCCTGCTACTCCGACTCCCAAGTGGGAGCTGTTGGAATATGTTAGTCGGTTTCGCAAGTTATACGTTAGAAATACGTGAGCCTATTGGGGGCACACGCGTTAAACACTTAGAGTATGTTTTACTTCACGATATAATTATTTAAATAGTTGTTAATTACGTTAATTGTTTAACTAGCTTAACAATATATTAAATAATAAACCGAGGGACTAAAACAAACAAAACCCAAACCCAAGGTAGCTCATTGTTGGTCGAATCCCCTAAGGGATCTAGAAGGGGGTGTTTGTTCGGTTATGGGTTTAGAGGGGGGAAAAGGAAACTAAGTTTCCTTGTTGTACAAGAATAGGGTTTGGGCTTGTGCCTATATAAACACAACCCCTACACCTCATTCTTCATTCATTCACAACACACAAATCCCTAAAAGTCACCTAGAGATTTTCGGTGCTCTCTCTTTTTTCCCTAAACCCTAACCGAAACCCTAATACTCTTATTAGGGGATTTTCGGTTCTTTTGTTTATCCCTAAAACCGAATTCGGTAAACCCTTATCAAGGGTTTTTGGTTTTCATTGTCCTCCTTGTGATCGACACATTAAATCCCTCACCTGGGATTCGGTTTTTATCTCCTTGTTCGACGAATACAAAAACCCAAACTTAGGGTTTCGGTTTGTTTTGTTCTTCGGTGCAACCGAATTAGGAAAACCCTAATTAGGGTTTTTGGCGATTTTGGTACAAGCTTCAAGGGGTGTTTGGTTTTCGGTACAAGCTCACAAGGGTGCGTTTGGGAATCGATTATACAACACAAGGTGTTTGGTTCGTGAAGGTTGACTAGCAATCGACTCATACTTGGTTGACGTGTTTGTGTGAGCAACCGTAGAGGTGGTAATTTAATCACTCGTTTCAAGATCAAGATCCGGCGTAAGTTTATTGATTTTTATCATTAAACAAAAGGTTAGTAAATTACTTGTTTAATTTATATGTGTTAATCTATATGCTAAAACTAGATCCATTCCGCTGCGTACTCGTAGCTAATTGGTTACCTAGTTTGTTAAATCCCAACAGTGGCATCACGAGCCAACTCGTTTTGGCATTAGGGTTACACGTTTTGAATTATATCATGTCTTGAATTGTACACGCCTAGATTTAATTCACATGCTTGATCTGCTGCGTTTTATATTTTATTTATTGTTTTCTTGCAAATATGACAAAGATTATGCAAATCCTTGCCATAATTAAATAAAATATGTTAGATCTAGATCTTGAAAATTATTAATTGTTAATATACGTTAAAAAAGGAATTAAAAATTAAATTGTTAATTTAGTAGATTTGTTTCCTTTTTAATTAATGGTTATTTAGGAAAGTAAATCACACTATATATCTAAAAGATCTTGATTTTTATTTATGGTAATAAAATCTTTTATTTGGGAAACTAGATCTTTTAAATATTTAGTTTGCTTTTGTCTCCTTTTCCGGCCATAAGACCTACTCAATCACTTCTTGTGATGAATGGGGCAATCTAGGCACATTGATGAAAACCTAGTAAGGGTCTTATGGTTCTCCAATTGGGGAAGACTCACAAGAGAACTCAGATTCTACATGTTTACATGTTTCATTTAATGTCATCTTTCGTATTCGTCAGCTTATGTGCATATTTTTACAATATGTATGCAATACAGATTAATACTTATAAAGAAACATGATATTAAAATAAGTCTATTAATTACACGCCTAAATACTTGTTCATTGTGACCGGCTATTTGTTTCGTGCAAAACTTGTTTTTGAGAAAATTAATAAGACTCTAAACTATGAAACTTGATTTCTTGATAAAATTAAAAACTGGACATTATGGATTATTGGGAAGTACGGCTCATCCACTAGAACAAACTATTAGAGAAGTTTAAGGAGGATATTCCTAAATAATCTAGGTTTCTAATACGCTTCGCGCTGACCTGGTTCTCCGCTTCTTTGTGCATTCGATTGGAGTTACCGAGAACCAATGTATCACTACAATGTCATTTATAAAAGGTTTTAAAATAAGTGCTACAAAGTTCTTTTGCATGCCTCTTTGTACACGCATTTTCACACTTTTATATGTATACCCCTATGTAAATTCTAAGTCAATGCCAGCCAACTAAGAACACGTGTATTTGGCTTGGCCTCTCTGGTCAGACCTTAGGGTCATTCCAACCCATGGTAATTACGGTTCACTGGTCAGACCTCTAACTATTTTTGCGCGTTCTTGCTTTGTGGACTTAAATCGGGTAGGCTTGGTCAGACCTCGTGCTCGAGGCATAAGATGAGAACTAAACATGCTCTTGAAATTATTACGTGTTTACTAATGTCCAGACTAGTCTCATAAATCTAAGAGTTGCATCAAATGCAATTAACGCTCGTTGCTTACCTCTTGCCCTACTTGTTTTCGTATTGGTCAGACCATTGTTAATAAGTGAGAGGTCAAGTTGGATCTTAGTATTAATTAGTAAATTAATTAGGTAGTTAATTATATTAAGAATTTAATTATCGAAAATACTAAATTGAACTTTCTATGTTCTGATTAATTATGTTATTGCAACATAATTCGTAAACAAAAGTTTGTTTTCTCATAGAAGACAAACATAGTCTTTTTTCCTGGTAAGAAGAGTGAGACTTACTCCTATCTCTTCTCATTGGTTGACAAGAATAAGATAGGGTTATAATTGAATTATTATCAATTATATTTAAACTCACTTTTAGTCTTTCATTACCCTATTCCGGTTCTGAAATCTTTGAAAGATAACATATTTTGTGTAACTAGAGTACATTTTGTCTATAGCTACCAAAATAATGACATCTTACACTTGTCACGATGTATGAGTTTAAACCGCAACGAGTAAAGAAAATTGCTAGCAGGCATTCTAGGTAAATTTTCTTCGACTCGATTCATTCCTTATTAGTGCTAAACACCCTTGTGGCTAGGCAGACCAATAAAGGAGGAATTGCATGCTAAAATGATCAAGTTAATGAAAGCATGAATGGCTAGTCCCTCATCTACATAAGTAGAAATTCATATACTCTATTCAATACCTAAGTACATTGCTACTTGTAGGCATTCTAAGAGAGTAGGAAAGTAAATAAATCGCTATTTGCTATCTACTGGTGATGTAACACTTACAATGTTGACAAATCCAGTGGGATTTTTACGTTTTATTACTAAAAATACATTCAACTAATGTTGTCAAGTTCAGTGGGAGCTATAAGCTTTATCTCCTTGTTAGTTACCCATATTATTTCTAGCTTGCTTTGAAATAATTCATTACTTTCCGAATATGAATGACCATGGTTTAAGGAAAATTGCATTTTATTTTATAGATAACCAGTTGCCTTTCCGTTGTTGCTTTTCAAAAAGTTATCTATAGAATAATAATCCACAGTTCCTTATTAAACGTTATGGTTCGAAATCTACTTGTAATATCTATGACACTATCATATTGTTTATACTTTCAAGCGCGTTTTGTATTGTATTAAATAATATTTTCCTGTACACAAGTGGGAGAAATCTTAAGTGTGTGCAAGGAACAACATACAACAATATGATTATTGGTTTCTCTTGACCGCAAGGTAGAAAGCTAATAAATCTACTAGGACTTAAACACACAAGATGTTTGTTTCCCTATTATATTTAAATGTCAAGATATAATATTAAGCTACTTCAACTAATTGACTACATGTTTTAGTCAATATAATTATGGTTAAATTATATAATCATAATTATTAAGTATTAAATTAACTTGAAATTACTATTAAACTCAAGAGTTTGCGTTCATAATTACTTTAGTTAGTATAATTATGTTTGCTTATTGAGACATAATTATAAAGCCCTTGATTTCATCAATGACTTGTAACATGAAGTAAGTAGTAAACTTGTTATGTCTCTTTAGGACATGAACATAAAGTCCTTGAATCATTCAAAGACTTGTAACGTATATTTGACATGTTTAGTTTTCCTGAAACACATGAACATATAGTTATTGTACTAGTCAAAGAAATATATGTTATAGCATGCACTTGGTTTTAAAATACTTTGTATTCAATTTGGCTCAACCCAATTGGTAAGTATTTGTTGGGATTAAAAGCTTCTTAATGTTGTTTGGAAGTAACTGCTGCTAAGTTAGTGCTGCTGAAATAAAAGTTAATGTTGCTACTTACAACTGCTGAAGGATTAAACTGCTAGAAGAGTTTCTACTGTCAGAAGGAGAAAGACAAGAGAAAGGATTAAGATGAAGATTGTTTATCAAGATTACTTACAGGATAAGTATGATATATTTTTGTAAAAGATACGTATAAGTTATTTGTTTAGAAGATCATGATAGCTTAGGAAAATATTATAAGCCTGTTAAGACTCCTTGGTGTATAAAAGGAGGTCCTATGGTATAGAGTAAAATGTACCAAACACATACACATTCATACGTTTTGATATATAGCTTCAAGGTTGTAAACCCTAGTACTACACAGAGTACTCGTATTATTTATAATAATATTGGAGCTTTTCAGTAATATCATTGTTCATACAGTTTACTGTTTTATTAAATTTCTTCTAAGTATTAAAGAGTAGATTCCGCATACTCTTTAGTATTCACAAAGTTTCTATCATAGTTGTTTGAGTAACAGAGTTCTGAATCTTGGACTTACAAGAGGCTTTATGTTGCTTTCCCTTAAGGCAAGCAACACAAGTTTGGTCATTTTCA
>BQNB010187158.1:0-12065 GCA_026074375.1 Tanacetum coccineum
TAAAACATAAAACATCACTTATTGACATTAGGACTATTCGTTGAAACTTAGCACTGTTAGAAGGAAGTTTCAACTGCTAGACATATCATATATCGGACAATACACACAGATTGGTTTTGGTTTACATGTTCTTAACAGATTTAAAGGCTCATATTTATTTGAAGAATTGATTACGAAGATGATTATTTATCACCTATTTGAAGTTGAATTGGAGTTTTTTGGATGCGTGTTCTTATCATATCTTAAAGTGGGTGTTACACTTTAAAGATAACTTGTTCATGCTTAGAAACGATGTGACGAAGACTTGACGAATCTAGCAAAGGTGTGGTTTGGGTTATTCTACTTCAGCATCAAGTTCGTTATACTTAGTTTTCTTCATCAGTAATCATTACATAGAGCATATAGGTTTAACCACAAGCCTACAAAATTGAAGATTCAAGAAATGGTTAACATATGGGTTTCAGGGGAAGCTTATTGTTAAAATGTTAAACCATTTACATGTGGCATTGAGGTGAAGGTTTTTACTACTGCAAGTCATTATTACTACTACTAGTGTGAGTTTCTACTACTCAAGTTCATTTTTCTTATTGTGCTTAATGGTGGGTAATTTGAGGAGTTAGAAGGCTTAGATTAGAAGTGTGATATTGGTTTAAAGCAGTTGAAATCAAAGTTGCTTACATTTATATGCCCCTATTAGATTATGACAAAAAGGGGAAGAAGATGTTAACATGTATAATTGGCAACTTGTAGATCCTTGGTGTGGCATGGTACAAAGGAAATCTACTTAAGGGGAATTTTGTTTCATTCAGGGAGATGATTACATCTCAACTTCAGGGGAAGCTTTGGCTTTATGATGAAGTTCATACACGGCTTTGTTTGTTTTGTCATCATCAAATAGAGGAAGATTGTTGGGATTCTAGATTTGATGAGACAAAATAAATAAAAGAATGAAACAAGAAGGACTTAAACGCAAAGCTGGAATTCTTCAAAAGATGGAAGATTTTGAAGATTCTAAAAGATCTCCTTAAGAAGATAAAAGATATAGAAGATAAAGATAAAAGTTAGGAAGATATTATTTGTTTCCTAATTATATTTGTTCTTATCCTTTGTAAACCTAGATGATCTCTACTATATAAAGAGACATTAGGTCGTGTAGTTTAGTATCCAAAAAAAACGTGTGTGTGTACACTGGATCAATGTAGACGTCTAGTTGGTGTATGTAGCCTCAAGGATCTTTGATCCCTGTTACAGGTGGTAACCGTTCTATACTGATCATATAGAATTGGGGCTTGGTGGAAACATATGGTAATAAAACCTTATTCAATAACAATTGTCTTAATTATATTCCGCTACATAATTGTTATCAGTGCTATTGTTTATCCTAGATATAAGATCTAAACAATCTGAGCTTAAACGATTCTTTATTTTCCATAGATAATGTAGACTAAGACATGAGTTATCACCGGAACAATCACAACATGGTGATAGTAACGACGTCCTGGTAAACATTGAAAGGGTTGAAGAATGAAAAAGAAATGTATGGTTAAAGGGTGAAAAGAAAGAAGACCTCCACTCAATTTAGGCAGAAATCGGGTTAATACATAATCTATCAGATGCACAAAGATGATTTATAGTATTGAAGATAAACATCATGTACCTACTGATGCTATGCACAACCCTTACCAGCCATTTAAGTTTCTCTCAAAAGATGTTGGTCTCATTTGTCATGAAGATACGTTATCTATTGACATCTCACTCGGAGATTATTGATATTGAAAAGGTGGCAGTCAGCTCCAGCCTTCGATTACTAAAACCAAAGTGCACTAATCAAGTTTAGAGCCATGAGAGATCAAATATATAAATCTCATTAGGACACAATTCATATAAAATACTTGTTGTTCATCAATATTCAACAAGTGGTATCAAAGAGTCCTACGCATTATCCTTGTGATCTTGTCAGAACATTCAGAGAGATACTCTTTAGTATTTCATAGTGACGAATGGAAATCCTTCCAGTGTCAGCATCAAACAGCACTACGGTAGGTAACTTGCAAGAGTCTATATGAATCAAGCTTGTTTCAACTAGATATCAATTTTGGTCTAGTAAATGAATTGACGACTCAATCAATAAGATAGTAACAAACTGATTAACTCTTACCATTGTATTAGTGGCAATACTATTAGTGAGGTAGCCTGATTTGAGGTGTCGGGTAAAGAGATACTAGCAAGCACGGTGAATCGAATGCATCTGCATTAGAGGATCTTACGCTTCGAGCTGTAAACCCTATCAAGGACATTCTTATAATGAATCTATCTAATCACAGGTACAATATTCATACTGTAAAATGATCCTCATAGAATCAGAGGTTAATGTTACCGATATCGCCGAATGATAAAGACATGATTCGTCTATATTTGTTGTTTATCACTAACACTTATATGCATGCTTAGACGATGGCGTAACTACCTCATCCAGCACCCTCACATTCATAGAGACATGCTCATACTCAATCTTAAAAGTCAAATATTCAACATCAAAGCAAAAATAATGTATTCGGTCAGAAAGCTTAAGTTCATGTCACAATACTATCCATAACTCTGATAATCACGAAGTTCCTCAATATCATCAAAGATCTTCAAATTTAGACAAGAATCGCTTTCTAAGGAGATTGTTAGCCTTAGAAACATTATATAAGAAGATCGTTAGCCTTGATGAATTAGAGGAGATTGCAAGCTTTCAAGACAAGTATGAGCATGTCGGTCAAAAGCACAGGATGATCAAGAAAGTCAAATCAAGATGATTCAAGAAAAGGAGATGATGCAAGATTAAAGATCTTAAGAACAAAAGTCAAAAGATGAAGGTTCTAGATCAAGATCATAAAGCATGAAGGAACAAGCCCATTACAAACAAGAAAAGACAAAGACCCAAGACCAAAGAAGGCAAAGCTTAAATTCAAATGAGATTGTTAGCCTTAATTTTATTAAAGTCAAAGAAGAATGTAATCGGTTATCTTAGTTAACATTTTTCTTATTTTGTAATAGGTTAGTCAGGTTTTATGGGCTTGGACTATAATCTAATATTGTCCATGTTTTGGGATTTAACCCCTTCCAAATGTCAAGCCCGGCCTAACAAGGAAAGCCCATGAGCCACTTAAGGCCTTGGACTATATAAACCCCTCTCCATAGAATGGAGAGGGTGTTGGTCATTTTTTGTATGTGTTTTATGCAAGCAAATAATGATACCATTCTCTTCCTTCTCTCTTTAAAAATCCCCTCTCTTTTCTTCTCTTTATTTCGTATGTAAAATTGAGTATTGTTGTAATATGGGTTAAAGATTAAGGACAACAACAACACAAACTTATCTACTTAAGATCCCTAATTCATTTCAGACAATCAGATTAAATAGAAACAAAAAATACTTTGTCTTCGTGTTCATATTCAAAGGAACAAGAGATGCAATGAATGCAAAAGCAAGCAAATATATGAATTTAGACGTCTTAGCGGTGAACAATTCAACACTTTCAAGTTTACACTTTCTAATAATATGGATAACCTAGACAAGAAACTCAACAAAGAAATACTTCATGAGAAGGATTCCAAGTCTGCTTTAAGTGTGATTAAAGTGCAGTTTGACAAGTTTTTTCATTCAGAAGTTTTAAAGCCTTCAAATTATGATGGTGAAAACATAAGAAATATCTTCAATGAATACACTCGAATGGAACCCCAATCCTTCAAAGACGTGATAATTCAATACATGGAGTCCATTGAGAATTGTATTGATGAAGGAGCACTTCAGAAAAGGTTGAAGAGGTTAAATGACAGAAAGTTACAGATTCAATAGTGCAAGGTTCAAGAGGTTAAAGCATTAGATGCTAGTTTAGGAAGCACAGAAAGGAGTGGGACAGTATCACACAAAGTAAGTGCAAATAGTTTAGAGAATGATTGTTGCAAGACAAGGAATGATCAAAGCTCAGGGAATCAAAGCAGCACATCTAGGAATGAAAGCAGCAGATCTGGGATCAGGTTAGGGAATGAATGCAGTGAAAGACGCAATTCTAGGAATGATACGGATATCAGTCCTTCCTATGACACAAAGCCAATGGCTGAGGTACCAAATTCTGCTGACTATAATGTGCTTGCTATTGAAAAACAACATATTGTGCAACCTGAATTCATCAAATACACATATGTGATGGAAAAGAATGATAGCAATATCACTTTTGATTCATCGGATATGAGTCATAATGTAAGAAAGGTTGACCAGCATGCTACAAAACATGAGAATGAACGTGTGTTAGTTTCTTCTTCAATTGAAAAACTAAAAGCTAACATTGAAGCAAACAAGGAAATTCAAAAAGATTTACAGAAAGTAAACACGTCTCTTACTAAAGAGCATGATAAATACAAGCTTGATATGCAATATTGCAAAATCAATATTGAGAGGTACAACATTTTTCGAACAAACCAGAAAGACAAAGAAGAAGATTAACTCAAATGCAAAGAAGCTCTTTATTTACTGGCAAGTAATACTTATAAAAACATAGAATCTTCAAAAACAGAAGCTTATAAAACGTTTTTAGTGAAAGAAGAAAATGCCAAGCTAGTAAATCAGATTTCTATGCAAGAGAGACAAATTTCTAAAATTGCAAAAGAAAAGAACAGTTGAAAAAGGATTTCAAAGAACGGGAAGATAAAGACATTGATAAACAAATTGATTTGGAAAATCAAGTCAAATTTTTAAGTGATATTGTTTATAGAACAAGTCAATCGGCACAACCCGTTCATATGCTAATTCCTAAACCGAGTTCGTATTACATTGGTAAGTGCTCGACAAGTTTTAAAAATCCTGAGTACCTCAAGAAAGCTCAATGGGAAAAACCATGTGTGTACAATGTTCAATATGATAAGATTGATCTTGCGAACTTATTGCTCCCGAAAGCAACTTGCAGAAGAGAGTAGATCAAAATTAGGTGATTTAGTAAAACCATAAGACTATACAAAACTAAATAACCTTTATGATATTTTTGTGCCACAACAACAAAAATACCATAAGCAATTGTATTTTTCAACTGAAATGAAAAAGAACATATTTAAAAGGGCAAATGGCATAAAAAGGTACTCAACTTAAGGGTCATTTCCAATCAAGGTATCACACTTTTTTTCTTGCATAAAAAGGCGTCCAACTTATTTTTTTGGCCAATTTGGGTATTTTCGTTAAATATTTAACGATCGATCATTAATTTTACATTTCAAGTCCACTGGCCATTACCACAACCACCAATCATCGTCACCACCACCATCACTACCAAGCGCCGCCTTCACAACTAAAGTCATTATCAAACACAAATAAAATAACTTATAATCATCAAAAAAAATTGAGCAAATATAATCATCAAATTAGATACCTTCTTTCTTACATTTTTAATAGAAAGCGAGTAAAGAAAATACATACCTCATTGAACGAGAGTGGCCTGTACCATAATACATAGGAAAGGCCGAAAGGGGTACTCGAAGAAGTGCATAAATTGTTGCAAGAAAAAATATCTTGACACCTGTAAAGAAAATACATACCTCAGAACTTGATAGTGCCTAATTTCATACCAGTCTAAGCTTGTATTAACATAAAATTTACCGCCGCCTTTGATCCAACAGACAATCACCGCTATGACATTAAATGTATGGCACAGAACTAGACCTGCATGTAAGTTTTGATATTTACTGATTGCAAGTACTATATGCAAATTAAAATCAATATTTACTGATTGTAAGTTTTGATACAAATAAAATTTAATGAATTTAGTGGTGAAGGCGGTACTTGGTAGTGATGGTGGTGGGGAGGCTTGGTGGTGGTGACGATGATTGGTGATGGTCGTAGCAGCCGGTGGACTTGAAATGTAAAATATAACGGATGATCGTTAAATATTTAACGAAAACACCTAAATTGGCCAAAAAATTAGTTAGACGCCTTTTTATGCAAGAAAAAAGTATGATACATTGATTGGAAATGACCCTTAAGTTAAGTACCTTTTTATGCCATTTGCCCTATTCAAAACACCTTTTATGTAAAGACAAACAAATTTGGTTAAAACATCGAATATTTGCCTAACCACATGTCAATAAGCAAAAGTAAATATGATTTCCAGGATGTTCAATCCAATGTGGACAACAATAAATCAATTGTTTATATGGAATGGCAAGAGCGTAAACTGGATTGGTATAAACTAGTTAAAGATGACATATGACCACTTTTTGAAAAACTCTTAATTCCAGTTGCTCACGGAGCTTTGAAAAATGTTAGGATTTTGAACAAGCTTTAAAAGAAGAAATGGATGAGTATTTTAAATACATCAAATCTCTTGAAAAGGAGGTTGACGAATTTGAAACACAAAAGTTAGACCTTTTAAATGAATATGATCTACTTTTGCAAGAATGTGTTTCGAATGATATCATGTGTAAAATTCTTCGTTCTTTGAATGATATCGATCAATATTTAGAATTCTCATGCATGTATCTTGACAAAACAGAAGAATGTCAACGTCTTAAGACCGAGCTTTCCAAGAGTCATAAAAAATCATGACAAAAGTTTTGCACAACTAGAGAATAATGCATTAATCTTGAACTTGCTTTGCAAAACGAAAAGGAAAAGAATGTTTGTGAAAACTATTGGGGAAAGCAATCTTTGACATCAGGGAATAAAGAAAAATATTTAAAAGCAAAAAATGATTCCCTTATTGCTGAACACAATCGAAAATGCTTGAAATCAATGATTTGAAAGCTCAGTTACAAGAGAAGACGATTGCAAAAGATGAAATGCATGAAAGTTGGAACAAAATAAAAGGAAAGGGTGTGGATACTAATTTTAGAAAATCATCAATCTTAGGAAAACCGCCTTTGCAAACAATCAAAAATCAACCAGTTGTATGACAACCAACTGCGTTTAAATCTGAACGATCTCAATTTTCAAAAACTTGGTTTGCCTCCCAAGTTGTTGAAAAAAATGATTTGACAAAACCAGTCACTCTACATTATTGGCATCAAGTAAGACAATATGTGTTTGCAAAACCTCATCATGTAAATTCACAATGCCCTTCTAGGTATAGTTCAAATCATGTGTCAACTCCGACACCAAAGGAACCAGTAGGATCAAATGACATGGTTCATAACTGTTACCTAGAGGAAGCTAAGAAAAAGGAACAAATTTAGAAAGAACAAGCTTTGAATTCTAAACCTAGTGTGCAAAAGACAACTAGATTACCAAACACTCCTAATGGTAGCAAACCGAAACCTAAGAACTCTTATCAACATCCTAGGAGTTGGCCACCATCCATGAGTAGTCGTGTATTGAACATAACTGTTAAGATAGCAGAATGATGCATATTTTTATTTAAATAATTTTTTACCAAGTTTTATATTTATAAAACTTGTTTCACCTTGCAAACGCACTAACGGGCAGAGAACCCAATCGTGAGTAGTGTAGAGTTGGTAAATCCGAGGTCGTCCAAAGAAGTTGTTGTAATTATTTCCAATTTTAAAAGTTTCATGTTTGAAAATGGTTTTATATTGTTTTGAAATTTAATAGAAAAGTAAATTGCGAAATTTAAAGATGAAAAGAAGTATCAGGGAGAAAAGCATGATAGCCTAGCCATTTCATTACTACTATCATACTTATATTTTCCTATGCAATTATAAACCATGGTTTCATTAGTGGTTTATGTTAGAAACACGAAAAGTATCGGTCACTTCTAATAATAGTTAGTCAAAGCCCGTAGTTAGTCCAATGTAATGATACTAATCTAATCGGGCCAAAAGGCCCATGGAAAGCCCACAAGCTAAACATAGGCCGGCCACTAGGGATGTATAAATACCCTCTCCATGCCTTGGAGAGGGTGTTGGTTGTTCATTTGTTTTTACACACTTAATGCATTTTCTCTTTATGTTTACTTTCTCTCTCTAAAGTGTTCATACAACCACTCTCTCTTTAAAACCTCCTCTCTTTCCCTAACCTTGTATGTTATTAGATATCATTCAATTAGTATCAAAGCCATGAAGTGATTTGGTTAGTTTTTGTGTTTGTTTTTTGGTTCGTTTTTCCTTTTCAAACTGTATGCCTCTTTTTAGTCTTTCTTTGATTTTCCGAAGACTAAACATACACTAAAAGATCATTTACTTAGGTAAATTTGATCTAGTATCTTTAGATATAAGTGTATTAGCTTTGGACCAAAAAAACATCATTTTTGTCAAATTTTGTATTCGAAAAGCTTTAAAAAGTACAAATCATGATTTCAAAATTTTTGGCTTAAAAACCATAAAGTTTGCATTTTTAAGGTATCTATAAGCTTAGTAATACTAGTTGTACAAGAAAACTTGGGAAAAACAATCAAAAGTTAGTCTTTTTGTGTTTTTGAGATTTTGTGTATCGTCACCGAATTAGCAGCTTTCAAGTTTAACCGAATTAGCAGCTACAAGCTTCATCGAATTCGCAGTTCAAGTGGCAACCGGATTGGCAGTTCACCGAATTAGCAGTTCACCGAATTTGCATTTCAAGTGGCAACCGGATTAGCAGATCACCGAATTGGCAGTTCACCGAATTCGCAATTCAAGTGGCAACCAGATTGGCAGTTCACTGAATTAGCAGTTCACCGAATTCGTAGTTCAAGTGGAAACCGAATTTGCAGTTCACCGAATTTACAGTTCAAGTGGTAACCGGATTGGCAGTTCACCGAATTAGCAGTTCAAGTGGTAACCGGATTAACAGTTCACCGAATTAGCAGTTCACCGAATTAACAATTTTTCTTTGGCAACCTAATTCGCAACTTCATTTAGACACCAAATTTTCAGCTAAAGTTTAAAACTCAAAATTTCTAAAAGAAATTTATATGGTTTATTTCTTTCATTTATAAAATCCCGTAAAACATATACTTGTTTTCCCGGTTTAATCATGAATTGTAAATCCCATGTAGTTTCACGACTTAAATCACATAAAAGACAACACCTTCAAACACAATTTCTTTCAATCACCGATCGATCAAACTGTACTCTTTTAACATACAACTTTCTCAATGACGACTCTTGCTGACAAAGCGATTCTTTCGGGTGCTGACAATCGTCCACCTATGTTGGAAAAAGATATGTACGATTCTTAAAAAAGCAGAATGGAGCTATACATGATGAATAGACAACATGGACGAATGATCCTTGAATCCCTTAAAAATGGTCCACTCATCTGGCCTACGATTGAGGAGAATGGAGTGACTAGACCAAGAAAATACTATGAGTTATCTGCTACGGATGCAATTCAAGCTGATTGTGATGTCAAGGCAAGAAATATCATTCCTCAAGGATTACCACCAGAGGTCTATGCACTTGTTAGCAATCATTAATTTGCCAAGGAACTTTGGGAAAGAATTCAACTTCTCATGCAAGGAACTTCATTGACGATACAGGAAAGAGAGTGTAAACTATATGATGAATTCGATAAGTTTGCTTATAAGAAGGGGGAAAAACTACATGATTTCTACTTGAGATTTTCACTGCTACTCAATGACATGAACCTCTACAATGTGAAACTAGAACAATTTCAAGTAAACACCAAGTTTTTGAATACCCTTCCTCCTGAGTGGAGCAAATTTATGACATACAACTAATATTGATCAGCTTCATGCTTACTTGGGACAACACGAATTTCATGCAAATGAAGTTCGTTTAATGCATGAACGCAATTCACATCCGCTTGCTTTGGTGGCAACCCATTAGATGACCCAGTCTCCTTATCAAACTCATCATAACTCATACCAAAACCCTTAATTTCAACCACAAGTTTCACTGTTTTAGTCTCCACAGTATGGATCACCTTATCAGTCTCAACAATACTCAAACAATCAACCATCAACACCTCTTTCAATCACTTATCCATCCAATGATTATCAATCATTAGTTCACCACAACATTTATTCTCCACCATCATCCATCCCTCAAATGGAATATGCTCCCACGGTTAACCAACAACAACAAAAACCTGAATTTCCCCAACTAGACTCAGGTCTAACTGTTCTTGTGTTCAAGCAGGATGACGATCCCATTGATGCCATCAACCATATAATGTCATTCCTATCAGTTGTTGTCACATCTCTCTATCCTACTACCAACAACCAGCTGGGGAATTCATCAAACCCTAGGCAACAAGCTATCATTAATGATGGAAGAGTGACTTTACAACCAGTATGTGAAAACTAAAGAATCGTTTAAGCTCAGATTGTTTAGATCTTATATCTAGGATAAACAATAACAATGATAACAATTATGCAACAAAATATAATGAAGACAATTGTTATTGAACAAGGTTTTATTACCATACGTTTCCACCAAGCCCCAATTCTATATGATCAGTATAGAACGGTTACCACCTATAACAGGGATCAAAGATCCTTGAGGCTACATACACCAACTAGATGTCTACATTGATCCACTATACATACACATACGTTTTTTGGATGCTAAACTACACGGCCTAATGTCTTTCTATATAGTAGAGATCATCTAGGTTTACAAAGGATAAGAACAAATATAATTAGGAAACAAATAATATCTTCCTAACTTTTATCTTTATCTTCTATATCTTTTATCTTCTTAAGGAGATCTTTTAGAATATTCAAAATCTTCCATCATTTGAAGAATTCCAGCTTTGCGTTTAAGTCCTTCTTGTTTCATTCTTTTATTTATTTTGTCTTATCAAATCAATAATTCCCAACAATCTTCCCCTATTTGATGATGACAAAACAAACAAAGTCATGTACGAACTTCATCATAAAGCCAAAGCTTCCCCTGAAGTTGAGATGTAATCATCTCCCTGAATGAAACAAAATTCCCCTTAAGTAGATTTCCTTTGTACCATGCCACACCAAGGATCTATAAGTTGCAACCTATTAATATTTCTTCCCCTTTTTGTCATGATCTAATAGGGGCATATAAATGTAAGCAACTTTGATTTCAACCACTTCAAACCAATATCACACTTCTAATCCAAGCCTTCTAACTCCTCAAATTACCCACCATTAAGCACAATAAGAAAAATGAACTTGAGTAGTAGAAACTCACACTAACAGTAGTAATAATGACTAGTAGTAGTAAAAACCTTCACCTCAATGCCACATGTAAATGGTTAAACATTTTAACAATAAGCTTCCCCTGAAACCTATATGTTAACCATTTCTTGAATCTTCAATTCTGTAGGCTCTATGTAATGATTACTGATGAAGAAAACTAAGTATAATGAACTTGATGCTAAAGTAACCCAGACTTGTGCCTTATATCTTTTACTATCCACGTGACGTCAAACTTATAAATAAATCTGTGAAATATAAGTAGATCGCAACCTCTTGATAAAAATCCTCATATAAATAGCAAATGTAAGCATTGAGCACCATAAGAAAAATCACAGACCTTTGCTAGATTCGTCAAGTCTTTGTCACATCGTTTCTAAGTATGAACAAGTTATCTTTAAAGTGTAACACCCACTTTAAGATATGATAAGAACACGCATCCGAAAAACTCCACTTCAACTTCAAATAGGTGATAATCAATCTTCTTCATAACTAATTCGAACAAATAATCCAAAATACGAGCCTTTAAAACGTTTAAGAACATTTAAAATCATAACGTGTTAGCTTCCCCTTAAATGAAGCATTCTGTTCAATTCGAGATCCAAACTATGTCTGTTATCCGTTATCGAATAAAGCTAGCAGTATTAAATCCATAAAGCCCAAGCAGTATTAATCAAACTCCTTTTTAATGCTAGCAGTACAAACTTAATAAGGTAGCAGTACTAAATATTGCTCGAAAAGTATTAAAAATAAAGGAGCAGTACTAAGTAATTACCAATTAGCAACACTTTTCTGTCACAAAACTGTCACTAATGTGTTACTAATTTCAATTCTCCTTCCTCCCATTTCATTTAGCAACACTTTTTTTGTCACTGAACTGTTGCTAATCTGTTGCAAATCTGATTGCTCCTTCCTCCCAAGGCTTTTTTGTGACGCTATAACTGTCACTAAACTGTTGCTAAATTG
>BQNB010187161.1:0-12065 GCA_026074375.1 Tanacetum coccineum
GGATCAAACATTAAAAAAAACATTTACTTCCACCCCATCTCTTTTAATTAAAAACTCACTTTCAACCATTTTAATTTTTTTTTACATATCTCAAAAACCGTAAACTGTTAACCCGCATAAATTATACCATCATGACGAGCATTTAATTATTTTTCAATATATGGGCACTTTCATATGCTTTCGACAAACTTTTTATGCTCTTTTTTTTGTATTTTTTGGCTTTTTCTCGATGCAATATTTTGCATGATATATTACTTGTGATATAACACTAATATGTTATTTCGACACTAAACATGTTTTCGTAATAAATATTTTGGTAGAACGCTAAATGACTCGTCGATTTTGTCACTAAAAAACATGTATCCTTAGCTTTCCTGCCATGTATCAAACATTGTTTTTGAACCTTCAAATCAATATAGCTTATTCATAGAAGATAGAGAAAATAAAAGATTTTTTTTATAGTCAAACCCGCTTGATTTATCACATGTGATATAACATTAATCTGTAAGTTGGAACACTCAATATAATGTCGTAAAATGAGCATAAGTATTTGGGTAAAACTTCAAATGATTACTCGTTTTTGGCATTAATAAATGCACATCGTTAATTCTCCAACCATATATCAAACATAACTCGTGACCATCCAAATAAATACACATTTTTATACATAATTTTTTATACACATATTTTTAGACATATTTTTATACACACATTTTTATATACACTTTTTATACCCACGTTTTTATACACACATATTTTTAAACATTTTTATACACGATTTTATACACACGCTTTATACATACATGTTTTATACACGTTTTTACACACACATTTTTATATACACATTTTTATACACAAATCTTTATATACACATTTTTATACACTTTTTTATACATATTTTTATACACACATTTTTATACCCATATTTTTATATACACGTTTTTATACACATATTTTTATATACACGTTTTTATACACACATTTTTATAATTTTATACACGATTTATACACACATTTTTATACACGGTTTTATACACACGTTTTTTATACATACATGTTATATACACGTTTTTACACACATATTTTTATATACCAATTTTTATACACGCATTTTTATATACACATTTTTATACACATTTTATACCCACATTTTATATACTATTTTTTATACACATATTTTTATATACAAGTTTTTATAAATACATTTTTATACACACATATTTATACATATTTTTATACATGCTTTTAAACACACGTTTCTATACACGATTTTATACACACGGTTTTACACATACATTTTTTATACACGTTTTTACACACATTTTTATATACATGTTTTTATACACATTTTTATACACATATTTTTATACTTATACACATTATTATAGATATTTTTATACACACGTTTTTATACCGACATGTTTGTACACATATATTTATACACGTGTGTGTACAAAATTGTGTGTACAATATTGTGTATAATATGTGTATAAAAATGTGTATAAAAATGTGTATCAAAACGTGTATATAAAAATGTGTGTATAAAAATGTGTATAAAAATCTGAGTATAAAAATGTGTGTATAACAACATGTATGTATAAAATGTGTATAAAAATAATGTATAAAAATGTGTGTAAAATATGTATAAAAATGTGTGTATAAAAATGTGTATATGTGTATAAATATGGGTGTATAAACATGTGTGTATAAAAATATGTGTATAAAATCGTGTATAAAAATGTGTATAAAAACGTGTGTATAAAATGTGTATAAATATGTGTAAAAAATATGTATAAAAATGTGTGTACATATAAAATGTGTATATATAAAAATATGTATATAAAACCGTGTATGAATTATAAAGATAATTAGAATTTTTTTTATAAGAAAACTAGATTTTGTGTTAACTATAAACGGTCGTTAATATAAAGTACAAAAACGACTGTAAAATACCCATCCCTATTAGAGGTAGATAACAAAAAACTAAACGGAAAGTTAGTCCTTCGCTGACCAAAAACCCGTGACGGGACAAAACCATGGGGAGAAGATTCGCAAAAAAAAGTTTGAGGGACAAATCCGTAGATACCTCCGACCAACCACAGAGAACCGTTAAAGTAATTAACTCCAAAAGAAAATTACTACATCCATTCTCCAAAATTATTGTCTCCCCAGCCTACAAAAAATCACCACAGTTTAAAAAAAAAATGCATTTATTAGTGTTTTTTTTCTTACTTTTTAATAGAATGCCAGATTTATCTTAATTAATTAATTAAAGTCGTTTTTAAAGTTTGTAATAATAATTTCAAGCAAGAGTAATGCGTTACATGATCAAACTTTCCTATTTACTTTTAGTAATGAACAATTAAATTGAGACATTAAAAAAACTTAAACTGTGTTAATTTGAGATGAAATGGGTAGCATTTTATATTAATCATGTGCATAAAGATATCGACCTGGCGCAACGCATGGGGAAGAGACAAACCTTTGTACACTCGTATATCTAACTTGTATTTTTTTTCTTTGAGGTCACCGAAACCAACACATCTTCTATCTATATTTCACTATTCTGTGACATATTCTCTTTTCGGGTGAAAATCATTAAATAGTAACCAAGTATAAGATCGGTTTCAATTTGGTACCTCAAACTTTATATCAATCATTAAAACCGTCAAAGTTTCTAAACTGTTCAATTTCAGTGTAATTTTCATGTTAGAGTGACCTGAACGAAACACTTCTCAAACTTGGTTATTATTTTATGGTTATTTTTTATGTTTAGTTGTGCATTAACGGGTTGTACGTACAATTGGTTGGAAGTAGTTAAATTCAGGGGGTGGGTGTTTAGAATTAATGTACAACATGTTAAGGCATACATAGATACTTTGAGGTATCAAATTGGAACAGTTTTGAAAGTTTGATGGTTTTTATGGTTAATATAAACTTTGAGGTATCAAATTAGAACACTAATGAAACTTGGTTACTATTCTGTGACATATTCCCTTTTCTGTTACATATTTTTTGCGTGGACCATATTAAATTCGGCAAAAATGATAATTCCTCCTACAAAACCTTCCAACTAATCTTCTTACACATAGGATTCTTACAAATGGTGGAACTGGCGGTTTGAATTTAAATCGATAATAAGTAGAAAAAATGTATATTATATGATTGTGTGTGTAGGAGAATAAATATGATGATTTTGTAAAAAACTTTAGCAATGCTCTAAATTCGGCAATTAATTAAAGCATTTATGAAAACTTGGTATAGAACAATTAATTAGATCTGACATACATAAAACCTTGTAGATATCTTGAACTGAGTAAGTATTTTACCTCTACAAATTTGTGTTTTTTTAACGGCGATTTATTAAAACACTAGCAAGGAGCTAGATCAAACAAGAACAATATAAGGGTTCTTAAGCCAATCGTCCCACTTGAACGACGCTTTACATCTGAATTTACACCAATAAAAAGAACTAGAAACTAAATTATCAAATATCAGCGCATTTTCAGGGATCTTCTTATCAAACGTGACTATTAGGATTGAATCCTAATAGAAACCAACCAAACTTGCTATTCCTCGTAAGAATTCACATCCGAATAGTCGATATTCCACCAAGAAGATATCTTACGCATAATCTGTCTCACTATAACACATTAAAAGAAAATATAGTTTGTCGATTCTACATCGGCATTACAAATGGGACAAACAATCGAATCAATGTCCATTCCATGACGAGAGATATTAAAACGCGTTGGGAGCGCGTTAGATTTGACTTTCCAAGCTATGATATTCACCTTGATTGGCACGGATTTAACCCACCTAGTCGGCAAACTAACATCCTGAAACCGATTCCCATCAATCTCCTTTCGAATTGAAGCCACCGAAAAGACCCCATCCAATTTCTAAACGCCCAAACGAAACATATCGCAGGCACAAGAGTAGTCATTCCGAAGAAATCTCACTACCAAAGAGTTAAGTTGCATCTCTTCAATTCCACTTCTCGCTTTTCTTCGAAATGAGTTATCTAAACTTGACGCATTCAATTTTGAACTAACAGTAGCATTCTTATTCAACTCAAGAGCGAACATACGTGGGAACAGCTCTTTGATGACACCGGCCTCATTCCAATAGTCGAGCGCAGAACCCGTGTTCTCACCGCAATCCCCAGCTTCAATCGGATGTAATCTGCAACATTAATACCCCGACCTTGTAACACCCTTACTTCGTGAACTATTGATGTCCAGCAGGTTCGAACTCCACCAGAAACATCCTTGTTCAAATTCCCGTCCTCCCCATAAATAGCCTTAATCACTTTAGTCCATAAGGAACATTTATGAGAATAGAACCGCCAAACCCACTTGAGCATGAGACCTCTATTAAGGGCAAACAAGCTTGAAACCCCTAAACCCCCTTTATCCTTCGCGGATGTTAGGACTGTTCCACTTTACCCAAGAAGCTTTGTTACTCTTCGGATCCTGGCCATTAAAGAACCGACTACGAATAGATTCAAGAGATTTAAGAATACTCGAGGGAACCTTAAAAATGGACATATGGAAGATTGGCATAGATCCTAACACGGACTTAAGAAGAGTGAGTCTGCCTCCGATTGAAAGGAGTTTCATCTTCCATCTAGAAAGACGAATAACAAACCTTTCCACCACTTCTTTCAAGCTTGCTTCCTTGACATATTTCCTCCACTTTCGTACCCAAATAAGGTGAATGAGTCTAAGGACAAACACCTTAAGTTTAGAAGGCGCGATTTTAACCATCCCATCTTACAACGTTAACACAATAATCTTACTCTAACACATGTTAATACAATCACAGAAGCCAGAAAAAACAATCCAAAACTCAACTTAAGACGAATCGATATTTGACTCACTCCATTTGCCAAGAAAGATTGCATCATCCGCATAAACAAATGAGACAAATTCACCATGTAATTAATTTTGAGATCCCCGTAAACTAACCGCATACTACCACACGTTGAAAAGAAAATTCAAGCTCCGCATAATAAGAAAGAATAAAAAAGCGGATAAAGGATCACCTTGTTTAGAGACCTCAAAAATGAATTCCTCGTAAGACCTACTTATACCGTTGACAATACAAGAATGGACCCCCTGGATGATCTAAGACAAACTTTGAATCCAAGTCCTCCATCTTTTCACACGAAACCAAATTTATTTAACACATCAGTCCATGAAATCCAGCGACCGAATCAAAAGCTTCCTCGAAATCAACTTTTGAAAATAAAAGCGTGTTTTTTCTTCCACGACACCATTGAAGAAACCTCTCAAGAATAAAATGGACCGTCTAGGATTGTCTGTCCGCCCACAAAAGCTGATGAACCTGCATTGACAAGATCACAAGCAACACAACCAACTAATCGGTTCGCCAAGATTTTAGCAAATATCTTGTATAAGCTCCCGATGCTTACTTGAATTTGCTTGAACTGACAAGTGAAATGCTCCTTCTTTCTCTTGTTTTATTTTTCCTTTTGGATTGCTCTTATTGTTCCCCAAGATGTCGGATTTCCCGTATATACATACTTGAAGGCTTTTTAATGTGCTTTGCTTTGGTAGGCCACTTGTTATTATCACTGCCACCTAGGGGTGAGCATGGTTCAGTTTGGTTCAGTTTTTGTATAAAACCGAAACCAAACTGAAAAATTTCGGTTTTTGATTTTTAGAAACCATTCGGTTTCTGTTTTGTGTCGGTTTGGTTTTTCGGTTGTCGGTTTATTTTCGATTTGGTTTTTCGGTTTCTATACGACTTATCAAACTTTGCTTTTGCAAAGTCGATTTGGAATATATCATAAACCAACACCTTCAAAGCTTTAAAGAAACAATTCAAATAAGAAAAATTCAAAGAACAACAATGAATAAATAAAAAATAAATACATATAATAACCCTTAAAAAGTTATTTAATGGTGTGTTATAAAGCAACACAATAACAACGATAAAAACCTAATAAACATAAAAAAAAACTCATAGAAAAAAACTTATTATGTGTCATAAATGGCATGTATAAGAAGTATATGAAACAAAGAGTAGTTACTCGACATGATATAGTTAATCTAGCGGAACATATTCATCGTCCATTAAGAATTCGAATCTACAACTATTTTTGTTCCCATGCTTATAAAGGTCGGTTCGGGTTTATAAATCGGTTTTATTTAATGCTAAAACCAAACCGAACCAAAAACTTCGGTTTTTCCAAAATCCGAAAACCGAACCATCGGTTTAGGTTTTTTAGGTTTCGGTTCTTCGGTTTTTTTCGGTTTAGGTTCGGTTTTTCGGTTTCATGCACACCCCTACTGCCACCAAGTGGCATTTTCTAAAAGTGTATCGACTGAGATAGCTAATCGTTGTGTTTAATTATTTATTTAGGCTGTGTTTGACAATAAGCGTTTTGGAGCGTTTAGGAGTGACAAGCGGTAAGCATTTTAGATGAAAAGCTTGTTTGGTAACATCTCAACAAGCATTTGAATATCGTTTAACCGCTTCAATCTCAAATGCTTCTTGAAGAAGCATTTTAGAACTTCTCCTAGCAGTTTGTTATAAAATTACATTTATAACCTTAAATATAAAATTTATAATTTCTTTAATTGGGTTATATGCCTTTTTCCGTAATGTTACACTTTCTAATTACAGCTTACAGCTACGTTACCAAACACTTTTTTTATTGCTCTTGCTTACTGCTCCTACCCTTAGACATGCAAAAGATGTATTTTTTTACAAATTAATAATTATCCTCACAACTATTCTCACAATAATTATTCACATTTTAGGCCTCGCAGTATTTTTTTTTTTCTAAAACATGTACTACTAGCTTTTTGTAAGAGGATATTTTAATCGAGTTATTTTAAGATATTACAAATACTCCATCGCTTTATGAAAATAGTGTCTACAAATAAAAAAACCTTTACGAAAAATCATCCACACAATAATGTGTCATGCAAACTAATGGATGTATATAAGAGAGAATCAAAAAGTAAATTTGAGAATGACACAAAGTATATGACACATCATTTTGTGAAAAAATTTGTTTCAATTATGTGTAGTTATGATATTTCTCATTTTTAAATAACATACTTATTCCATCTCAAAATTATTGTCCACAGAGAAAAAACACACTGTTTGAGAAAAAAAACATTAATTACTATTTTAGTATTTACAAAAGCAAAAAAAAGTCAGTTTTATTATTTGATAATTAATTAATATTTTCATTTGTCTTTGTAAATATTAATTTCGATTAAAGATAATATGATAACCTAAATAAATCAACTATTATTTTTAGTAATTGACAATTATTTTAAAACATACTAAAATAAAGATGAACAATAATATTGGGACAAAAATATTATTTAAATATATTCTTGCCAAAAGCACTATAAAACGTTTATGGAGTGGAAGATAAAGGCACACTAAATATCCGGGTGGGAACAAGAGTACGTGGGGCTGGACTTTTGAGTATTCTCCCATGATGTCCCCAACATAGATCATTTACTCAAAAATCAAAATAAACGTTTCCAACAATATTTAAACAAAAGTTTTCATTACTTTGTGTTTCATGTTAATTGTAGGGTGCTACTACTATTGGTACCCTGTTCTGCTAAAAAGTAAAAGAAAAATACAAAACATGTTTTTTTGTCCATCAGTTTGTAGTGCAACTTAATTTTTTATCTGTTTCTGTTCCGTACTTTTTGTCAGTTTAATACTTTTGACTTGTTAAACTCTATATTTTTTTCCGCATTTTCCGTTTTCACAGTTTTACAATATAAACAAAATTAAAAAAATAATAATAAAAAAACCAAAAAACATGAGGGATACATATGGTGTTTTTGAGGAGTCTTTATAACATGAGCCTTAATTATATCCTTTTTTTATACTTTTAATTATCTAAATATCTAATAAACCAATCCTAATTATCTAAATATCTAACCAATCCTAATTATCTAATTTTAAACAAAATAAAAAAATAACCCCACTTTTCACATTTGTTTTAAATAGTATATCTTACAAACGGTAAATCGTTAAGCGAAAAAAATCATTCAATCACGACAAGAATTAAATCATCTTTCTATAATGGGGGCACTTCTATATGCTTTCGAAAAGAATCATTCAATCACGACAAGTTAATTGTTCATCTATCACTATCATGTTACAGTGAGGATTTTGTCCTATAAAATTTTGGAAATAATATAAAAGGGATGTATGTAGGCCTATACATCCGGCATGTGGATCATTTTGAGTTTTAAAATTGATGCATCGTTAAAATGATCATCAAATACGCAACTTAAAGTTAGCGTGATTAGTGGCTCGACTTATAAAATGCAAGCACGGTTTTCCAAATTATATTATTGAGAATACTGGTGAACACTTCCAAGTATTGGGTGATTATTGGAATAAGTGTTGAACTTAAAAATAGCCCATATTCATACACGAATTGCTTTTGTTGAAACGTTTATAAAACGTCTTCAGTTGATTGCAAAGCCAATAATTATGAGAACAAAACTTTTAGTTTATGGGGCATGTTATAACATATGAGTTCGCATCTTGCTAAAAATCTATAATGGTTACTCCCTATTAGAATGGTTTTTGGTCACAAACCATATAGTTTCCATGTGAGATATTGTAATTGTGCAATATATACTAAATCCACCACAATGCATAAAAAGGGATGTTAAAATTGATAATTCATTCAGGGGGAGAATGAGCAGCTAATGCCAGACATGTTTAATGACCTAAATAAAGTGACTAGATCATATACGCTGTTAATGCTCCAGTTACAACGTATGTCCCAATAATAAGACCAATGATTGGTAGTAAGTCTATGGCACGTCTGCAACGTGATAGACCTCGAATGAAGATATGAAATAAGAGCAAGAAAATTTAAGATGGTCGAAATCGAGTAATAAATAACCACCCATAAAAGTCCCTAAAGAGACACTAGACATGAAGGTAACTGAAAAACCCCGGGTACGTGAAAAAAACTATGAGATCTCAATAAATAATATAATGCAATGTCTAGTGAAATGTGGAATAAAAAATAAATGAATCGACGTCGATAGCTATATATGATAATGCACACGAAAATGATCATGCAAATAAATTATAGAGCGCTAAAATGAATGTGAGTTACTTGGATTATGAAATGGCCAAAATTCAATGACGCAAGTAACTAAGAATGATTGAAATCTATTGTGATGAAACATGTGTTTGAGACTTAGAAGTCCATATACATAAATGTATACATCTTATTGGATATGCATTGGTCTTTATGGGAAAGCGAAATTAAACTATGCATAAGATACAAGTGATGGCACACGTATATTCTCTCAAAGACTTGAAAATTATCATGTAGATACATGTTCACATGCGCTGGATCAAATAATGTATTTTAATATTGTTTAAGTCTGACAATGTGACAAACAAGATTTTGATGCCCGTGCTTCGCTGCGGCGCGTTTGTAACACAGATTCATCAAAACAACAAAGAGAACTAATAACTATGAGTTGTGAAGTACACTATTCTGGAAACTTATGAGGCTTAATTGGCCATGTTGAGAAATCGTAGTTCGCTACAATAAGAATTTCACATATTCAAAAAGAGCCAAAACAACTAAACAATATTTCTAATAATGAAACTCATACTAAACATAGAGTGGGTAAAAAACTCTCCCCCGGTGATTCACGAACATTCCATATGCGAGTTAACACAATTCATCGTCACGGCTATGATCAAATCCTATCTGTGGAAGAGAAGGCACAAAATACATCATGCATAATTGAAAATGAAGGAAAAAAAGTGAGATTGAGATTGTCATGAGGATACAAATGAGACAGAAGTTCAGATACAAAGCACAACAGGTTTGTTGTACAGTAGAACAAAAAAGACAAAATTCCATTCAAGCTGTTGGGATGACCTCAGTATACCAACAATGTCGTTGCAATTTAGTTTATTGTGCTTGTGCTTGTAATTTATTTATGGTTTATTTCAACACCCTCATTTAATTTCCTTGTAATTGTCTAGCTCCTTGCTAGTTTTCCTTTTATAAAGTTGCCGTTCAAAAAAAAACATATCAACCATGAGTTAAACCTTTTAGATTACGTGCTTATCCGATTGAACCAACATAAGGTTTGTGCCAATGTAATGTTTTATGACCAGTTTTCTAGTCGCCTCTAATCAACTTTCTAGTGGCCGAGTAACTGATCATGCTCATCTGTATTTATCGCAATAAAACAAAACACTACAAAGGTGGCCTTGTGGTCAAGCATTCTGATATCCCGTGACTATTTCAAACCCTTTCTTTGGTTTCCCCTAAGACGTGTGGCTTCGACGAATCCGTTTGCTTAATTCAACTACAATATTTCAAATTAAAAGGGTTGTTTGGCATTGTGTATTAGAAAGTGCTTGTTTTTACCGTAAGATAAGAATAACTTATTTTGGGATTGTTTAAGATTATTTGTCAGCTTAAGAGGGTGTTTGGGATTGCTTATTTTAAGTGTTTGGATCATCCGAACTACCTGATCTTATTATAAGGTATAAGTCATTTCCAATAAGCAGGTTTGTGATGCTCTTTTTTAAATACTTATTAGTCTTGTAGCTTCTTTGTACAAAATAAGCAAATTCAAACACTATTTTCTAAAGCGCTTATTTCTAATAAAAAAAGCCATCTCATAGATTACCTCGACTCAAGAAGAAGCATCGCTTTGGACTCAACCCGCTGCCTGTTTGTGAGAATGCACGTAGGACCGAATCTCACTTCTTTGTGGACTATTGCATAGCAACAGATGCATCGTCCAAGGTTCTCGTTCAAACATACCCACCCTTCCTCAAGCAGCCAGTAACACTCCAACCTACCCGCAAGTCTTGAATAGCAGAAGAGTAGATGCCAAGTAAGTTCCCAAAATAATTAGGTAGCTTGTGAGCTGAAAAATAGGCATACAAAGAAAAATAGTCAATCTTTAACTCTTGTAACATTTAATTAGATTATCAAACTTTTTTACTTTTACATATCGATCTATATTTGGGTTAAAAATTTTGTTGTTTATTGTTTTATACTTTTTATTACATGTTAGCTTGTATCAATTACTTTGTAGAAAATTTAATAAGCTCATTCTTAATTCCTTATAAGCTTATACACCCAAAGTCATAAGCTTAGATAAGCAATAAGCTCATGCGGCCAAGCACATAAAGAATGAACTTATGAGCCTATAAAAAATCCAATAAGCTGTTAAGCTAAGACAATTACCCAATTCATTTTTTAGTCATTTTATAGATTTAAATCACTCACCAAAAGCTTAAAGATCCAATTATAAAAAATAATCAATTCTAGATTATAGGTTAGATTATACAATGCCGTACGAAAAAAAATTCTATAGAAGAATGGTTATGTACCAAACACGACAGACAAGTGCCGCAGTAATTACTGATAGAGCCACAATTCCCCTGAAAAGGTACCAAAAATATGAGTTAGTGCTTAGATAATTTAAGGGCTATAGTTATCCTGCTCTTACCCAACAACAGACTAAGGCGATGAATAGACGATCATAATAATAAAAGAACCTTAGCTTCGAACCAAAACCAATTAAGCAGACCTTTAACTAACACAACAACCCTATAAATCAGTAGATTATATCAACGATTACGCATCTAAAATCTAAAAACGATTAGAGGAATCAAAAATGATCTAATCCTTCTATGGTAGGTGTTTGTAACTTTGCACATTTTTATACACAAATCTTTATATACACATTTTTATACACTTTTTTATACACATTTTTATACACACATTTTTATACCCATATTTTTATATACACGTTTTTATACACATATTTTTATATACATGTTTTTATACACACATATTTATACACATTTTTATACACGGTTTTATACACATATTTTTATACACGGTTTTATACACACGGTTTTTTATACATACATGTTTTATACACGTTTTTACACACACATTCCTATATACCCATTTTTATACATGCATTTTTATATACGCATTTTTATGCACACATTTTATACCCACATTTTATATACACGTTTTTATA
>BQNB010187163.1:0-12065 GCA_026074375.1 Tanacetum coccineum
TCTCTAGAAACTAGCCAGATCCAAGAATCGACCCCTTGTTATGATATAGGATATACCACATGAGCTCAATTTGAGCTTAGAGACTCAAAGAGCTTATGATGAGCTTATTAGAGCTTATGTAACAGTAACTAAAAACATTTGAGTTATATAAAAGCTTTTAAGTAAAACAAATTGTGAAAACTGAAATTTTAATTCTATTAATACTCAAAACATATTACAAGACTTGAAAATTGAAATTACAAGAGCTTAAAAAGGAAATTACATTTTTAAACAAAAAATTACATAAGCTACTTAACTAAAAAAATACAGGGAAAAAGAGATAATGTGTGTGAGGAGTGAGCTTGTATTTATAGCTGCCAAATGATGCTTCTAGGCCTTCAGGTTGTTATACGCTCCCCTTAATCCTGGCCCTTCCTTCATCTCTAATCATTGGATTTCAACTCTTGTCCGTTGGATTAGATTTGATCACACGGATTGCCAACATGGCATTCCGTGTGTCAGACCTTGTGTGCTTCTTTTGTACTCATTTTAGTGCAAAATTCCATGTCCTTGGTGTGTTTCTTTCCATGCCCGCGTGTCAGGCCTTTTGGGATTCAACCAATGAGGGGCTCATGTGACGTATAACTCTGCCACCTCATTCCTTGGCACTTGAATCACTTAGCCACGTCCTCAATTTGCATTTACCCCTTGTTTTGAGGCTAGGTATTTCGAAGAAGAAGATAAACAGTAACAACAACATTTCCCGCGTTATAAAAGGGTGCGTTTAATTTTTCTTTTACCCGGGTTATATTTCGTTTGACTTTGGGTCTATACAAAAGGGATTGGGCCTGGGATATGTTTTCGGCTCGGGTAAAGGGTAATAGGATATAAGGATTTAGGTTTTATAAGAAGGTTAACGACCGTTATCTTTTATTAATAAAAAGATAACGGTGTTAGGGTTTTAGGGGCTTTTTATGAATTTTGATTTAACATTAAGGGCATTTTGGGAATTTTGAAAGGTTTTGTCTCATGGTAGTTAACCAATGTTGACCAATGGTTGACTTTGGTTGACCTTGAAAGCATTCTCCCGGATCTTGTACACTCTATCCGTTCCCGTGTTCGTGTTTATCCGGTTTTGATCGTTTTCTTGAGATTTTTGCAATATCCGTACCTACACAATTACAAAGATAAAACAAGCAATATACAAGCATTTTAAGCACAATCTTATCTATTTAGGGTTATTTTTGATATAGAAAGGATATGTGATTTCTTACATATCAGTTGTATTTGCCTTATTAGCCATATTATCTCACCACTGAATCCAATCAAAGGGGTGGTGGCTGGCATTAATTGGTTCTTGATTTCCGGACAGAGCCGGCTAAAGCAATGCTCATACAGTATTTTTGAGGCTGATCTTCCATCCACATACATGTGGTGTATGCAATGGCCTCTTATTTCTGCCTCGATGATCATTAACCTTCTGTTCCTTCATCTCCCCCTAGGGGTGGAAAAAAGATTTCTAGGTTAGGAGAAAAGGTTTGTGTAATCCTTTTCCTGGCCACTCTTTCCCAAGGTTGGACCATTAGGATAGCTAATGCTTTATCTTTCCCGAAGGTTTCTCAACCGGGGTTGTCATTGGTGGCGGAGCTTTGAATTTCCTTTGTCTAAAGCGAAGATTTCTTTGGGAGTTTTTGTGAGGAGCGTAAACCGATCCTGCTTTCTTTCCGATCTTTGATGGTTCTGGAAGCCTCCTTTCTTGAAATTTTGCTTCTGATTACCCTCTTGTTGTTTCCATAGTGGAAATGATTTCTTCCGTTCGTGATTCGAGGCTGCCACTTCCCCTCTGAGGAAAGATGTGGTCACTCATCATTTCATCAACTGTTTTTAGGATTTTGTCATGGAGACGTTTGATGAGTTCGGGGTTTGTGATTCCATGCACGAATCCAGAGATTCTCATGCACTCTGGTGCTCTCTTGACATCCCTACTTTCTAGTTTATACCTTTTCACAAAGTCTTCTGTAGACTCTTTATCCCGCTGTTTAATGTTATGGATCTCTATGGGATCTTTGATGCATTTCTTCTGCTGAAGATAGTTTTCCAGGAATGCTTTCTTCAGATCATCATAGCTGTTTATTGATTCAGCCGGAAGGTCATCGAACCATACTCTCGCGTTTCCTGTTAGCGTAGAGTTAAACATGTGACACCAGGTTGGCATAGCTCACCGCTTTGTTTTTTCGGTTGCCTGAAATATTTTTAAGTGATCCTCCTGATCTTCACTTCCGTCATATGTCTTAATGTGGCTGGGCATTCTTGTTTTTAGGAAATCAAAGTAGCGGATTCTAGGTGTAAAAAGGATCTATTTCCTCACACACCCATGGCTGGGACAAGTCGTCCTCCTCCCTATTTGATTTCTTCTTCTTGGATCTTGACTTCCAATGCCCGCCTCCATTGTTCTTACTTTCTGAGAGCGCCTCTGTATATCTTGAGTAGGAGTGCTGGTTGTGACTGTCTAAGCGTGCGGACACGCTCTTTCCTCTGCTTCCCAGCCTTTTGAACACGCCTCCTTCTTTCTCTCTCGATCTTGGCGATCTTGACCGGTTGCGTCTTATTCTTGAAAACACACTAGGGCTGGGTCTTAGGCTACGGGAGCGCCTGGATCTGTGCCTTTCCTCATGTTCTTTGGCACTCATCGTCCTTAACTCGGAATACTGTGACGTTCTGGAGCATCCTTCGAAGTTAAGTCGGGCTTTCACTTCTTTCATCTTTTCGTTTCTTTCTTTCTCCTTATTAAACTTCTCGGCTATGATTGGCAGCAATTGGTTGTAGTTCTTGTCACAATACTCCCAAAGGGCTGCGTCAGACGCGGGCCCACCTCGGTCTTGTGGAGTTGGCTCTTTTCCCCTCCCTACCGTATTCCACACGGCAGACGTGGGCTGGCTAGAAGCGGATTGTTCATGATTGCTCATGGTGCGTATTTTCATAGAACGCAATTGTATTCGGGTCCCACGGATGGCGCCAACTTGTTAGCACAAAAAGTGTTACGGATTGAAAGAGTGAATCTAGGGTTATTATTGGGCTGAGCCAATGAATGGGATCTTGTACTAAACCAAGTGATGAGATGATCTCCTGCACAATAAAAGATAAACCGTTAGTGTAACACCCCCATTTTGAGAAATATAGCAGCGGAAGCTAATCTGGGGTATTACTTCATAGTACAACAGTCATAATCATAGAAAACGAATCATAAAGAAAAGTTTTGGAAAATTTAGTTATCATTCATTTATTCATCAGAGTTTTACAAAAGAGAGGTCCCAAAATCTAGAAACATAAAGTTTGAATGATAACAATTTAGCCATCTTCAAGTCTGTGCCACTCCGTGCCAAAAGTTGGCTTAATTTCCGGAGATTAACATGCTAAAAAGGTCAAACACAATGGGTTGATGTGAAAAATTCAGTGAGGTTTATGAATTAACAGTTTGAATACAAGTTCAATAGTGGGTTACGTTGTTATACACCCATAAGGTGTAATAATTGCATATACAATTATCATGAAAAACAGTATTATTGCCCTAAGCTCATGACATTTTTACGTTAACATGGAATTTCTCAGTAGTGGACATTGGTTGTGAACATATGTCCTCGTGGAAAGGTAACTTTCCAAAGTTACCCATTATTATCAAATATTGTGATATTGGTACCAAAAGTATAGGCACACCAATGGGAGTCGTCACACCTCGATAGATCTATCCACAATATTCGCGTTCACTCGCAAGTGACTAATGGTTCATGATTAAGAAATATTGGCAGTGGAAGGTACTTAGGCAATAATATATCTGGATAGCATACAGTTGGAAAAACACTTGCATTCATGGTTTAAGCATGTATCCCCCTCGCGGGTTTATAAAGTATTCAAAAGATTTAAAATGCGAGGCTATGAACTCACCTTAACAGGGAAATCTGATTGATGGCAAAAGTATATCAATGAAATGCGTCCGTATGGTAGTACGATGTTATCTACCCAGGCGGGGAAGTTCAGTATATCAAGTGAAAGTAAATAGCTTCGTCACGCAACCTGGGGTAATATGTCAAGTCTTAGTGTGATGGTTTATGTTTCAAAACTTCATAAAGTTTAACGTATTACTTTGATTTATTAATTGTGGAAATATTGCATCACTGTTCGGGCTATCATAATCCAGAGGCCATGTAGTATTGTTTGAGGAGCCAGGGCACTTTAAATCGTAAACCCATCAAACTCGTCAAAACAAATACCCAAATGGAACCCCTCACATGAAATTCCCTAGTAACGTGATACGTTATAGTTTAAAAGATAACATAATTGATTTATAATGCGTCGATTGATGATTAATAACGATAAATGTGTCGGGTTTTAATAAAATCGAGTCTTATAATATTTATATAAATTTTTATAATTTATATAAAAATATTATATTTTATAATTTTAAGTTTGCAAAAATGGCAATATATACCCTTGGTTTATAAACTTTTACAAGTTTAGTCCTTTATATAATAAGTATATATATATATATATATATATATATATATATATATATATATATATATATATATATATATATATCTATGTATATTATAATATTAAAACCTTTAACATTTAGAACTTGGCAAAATAACCCGTTGTAGTTATAAATTTAGGAAAAATTACAATTTTCAAGCCCCTCTTTATAATTTCAGAAAGTTACGTTATTATACTGGTAGTCGCTATTTTATACATACTTTTTACCATGAAAAATGACCTCAAAAGACCAAAAACATAATAAAAGTTGCAAATATATGTTGTTTTTGTGTTTGTGTATGTGCATGTACGGATATTAAAGAAATGGATATAAATAAAGACAGAGTACGACAAACAACGAAAGCTACGAGAATAATAAGAGCACGAGAAAACGAGTTCAGCTGGGTTGCTCGGTTTTTTTAATGGGGCCAGCCCGTAACCCACTTAACGGGCCGGACCAGCCCAAGCCTAAGACTTGTTCTAATTCCAGCCCAATATTAAGCTGGCCCAACACCAGGCCAAACAATTAAATCTACAAATGTTGCAAAATAAATAATAAAGGGGTGAGCTCATGACATCATCACATGTGCTTCATAAATAAATGTTTTAAATGGCACGTGATCATCCACTAACAAATGGAAAGCAAGTAAGAAAAGGGCACGTGGCGGGGCTTTGTCTGTTACTATAAGAATTCAACTTGCAAATTTGAATTTACTTCAAGTAAGGAAAAATAATGATCCAACGAATATTAATGCTGCGTAAGATTGAAGCTGAAATAGAGGCCACGTGTCGCAAGCTTGACGGCTGGATTTGTTGCTCCCTTTCGACGATCCGAGGTTACTCAAATAATGGGCAATGATTGGCTACTCAAGGCACCAATGATTAGACTGGAATTTACAAATTCACCCCACTCAGTCCCTATAAATAAAAACCGATACCCTCTATTTTTAGCTGGCTAGTTTTTTTTTTAGTTTTTTTTTTATAGTTTTTTTAGCTTATTTTAGTAGTTGCTTATTTCTGTATTTCTCAGCTTATTGTAGTTAAAATTCTAGCTTATTTGTAAACTTGTGGCTTATTGATATGAAATGAAGATGGTGTTGTTTTGCTTATTCTTATGGCTTATTCTCGCATTTCTTTCTTTCTTTTTCTTAATCGATTAGCTTATTTAATAAGATGAGTTTTATTCTAGCTTATTTCTGTTCGGAAAAGTTTCTCTAGTTTATTCAACCTTAGATGTAGCTTAAATCATCAAACTACTTTACGGTTTACTAGTTTTCTTATTCGATTAAGCTTAGGCTTATTCGGTCTACTTTTTCCTTGCTCGATTCGATTCGTAAAAAGTGGCCACGAGTTATAACTCAGCTTATTCGCATAAGCTTGCGGACCACTAAAATAATCGAGAGCTTAAGCTAGTTTAACTGGTACGTATAGAATAAAACCTTTTTGTAGATTCTATATCAAATCTTTAAACAGATTATGCCTATTGTCTAGTCATGTGATTGGTTTGCAAAATTAAAATAGTGCCACGTTTTTGTTGTAATTTAGGCTTGCATTCTTAATAGTTTGAGCCTCGTTTTAATATATCTATGGGCCATTCTTTTTACATTGATATCTTGGATTGATTTGAAATAAACTTCGATTGGGCCTAGTATTTATTGATCAAATTGAAATTATAGGTGAAATGTATAAACTGTTAGTGTGTTAACGGTTTGATTTGTGTTTGATATTGATTTGGTACCGGTCATCTCATGAGGCGCGGAGCTTATGGGTTTATTTAGCTAGAACGACTTTAATTAGTTGCTTTAGCTAAATAAATCGGGTGGTATTCGTTTAATTGCGGGTCTTCAATTCGGTTCCATTTTCTTTCCTCTTTCAATTAATTAGTGTAGATATTAAAAATAATTGAGCATGTATCCCCCTCGCGGGTTTATAAAACATTCAAAAGATTGAAATGCGAGGCTATGAACTCACTTTAACAGGGAAATCTGATTGATGGCAAAAGTATATCAAATGAAAGTAACAGCTACGTCACGCAACTTGGGGTAATATGTCAAGTCTTAATGTGATGGTTTAAGTTTTAAAACTTCATAAAGTTTAACGTATCAGTGTTCGGGCTATCATAATCCTGAGGCCATGTAGTATCGTTTGAGGAGTCAGGGTACTTTAAATCGTAAACCCAACAAACTCGTCAAAAAAAAATACTCAAATGGAACCCCTCACATGAAATTCCTTAGTAACGTGATACGATAAGATTTTAAGTTTCTTCAAAAGTTAGTCGATGATAAATTACGTTAAATATATAACATAATTGTTTCATAATGAGTCGATCGATGATTAATAACGATAAATGTGTGAGGTTTTAATAAAATCGAGTCTTATAATATTAATATATAATTTATATAAAAATATTATATTTTATATTTTTAAGTTTGCAAAAATGGCAATATATACCCTTGATTTATAAACTTTTACAAGTTTAGTCCTTTATATAATAAGTATATATATATATTAAACCTTTAACTTTAAAACTTGACAAAACAACCCCTTGTAGTTATAACTTTAGGAAAATTACATTTTCAGCCCCTCTAGTTATAAATTTTAGAAAGTTACGATATATACCCATATGCATGAAAATATTTGCAAATCAAGTCCAAAATCCATAATATTAATATTTTTCAATATAGAAAGTAATTTGAAGGTTATAGCTTATTATAATAAGCCAAAATAAGTTAGAATGAATATGTTTTACGAGCTTGAACTTATGAAAAGAGATTATGAGCTCGAAAATACCAAAATGGGTTCGTTTGGTTTAGGAAAACCAAACCATATGGTTCTGTGATTCAAGAGCTTAAACAAAAGTTTACACATGATCTTATAGAGCTTATGGAAGACTTAAAACAGAATGTGAGCTTATTGAACAAGAAATTGAGCTTACTTGAGCTTAAACGGGTCGAAATGAGGGTTTTGGGTTCGTACGCCTAGGAAATGACTTCAATGGTTTCCTTCTCTTGTTTTCTTGGCTTCTAAGGGCTGGGTACTTCTTCCTTGGCTTCCTTACTTCTGCTAGAACTTGGTTTGAACTTAGATTTAAGGTGGAAAAGAGTTGTGAGGATGAAATGAAAGTGTATGTGTGTGTTCGGCTTATATAGGGCTCAAATGACTTAGGGGCCAAGTTTTCTTGGAGTAGGCACCAAGATTACTTGGTGTGGTGGCCAAGGGCTGTCATGGTGACTAATAGAAAGCTAGGGTGAGGTGTAGGGAGGTGGTGATGGTTCAAAAATCAAAGATGGTGACATGTAGCTTACTTAATGTGCAACTTGTGGTAGTAGCTTACAAGGAGGTGATGGAGGTTCTTATAAGGTGCTGGAGTGATGGTGATGTGGTGGTGAGGTCATGGTGATGAAGGTGGTGGTGAGTCATGGAGGAGCTTGAGGTGTTTATTTAGTTTATACATGGCTGTTTTTGGACAGCCAACATCAGTCCCGGTAATTTGGGTGCCATTTACAAACCGTAATTCCGATCAACCTCAAACCAGTGAGCATGGTTATATATTTGAGTCCTATACAACTTTTAGTTTTACATATTCAGGGGTTACTATACAAAAATCTAGAGATAACAGCCATTTACTACAGGTGTGCAGAATTTGCGCACCTTTGCCATTTCGGCTATAACTAATTCATCCGACGTCGAATCGGGGTGATTCAATCGGCAAAATGATCACAAGACATAGGGCTACAACCTAGTGTTTTTACTTAATACCCAGAACCTACTGATTTTGCCCAGATCTTATGTTTTATTAACGGATCAGATTCTGAAAACTATGAACTAGTTTAAGGTGTAATGGGTTTGCTATGGTTTTATGATTTTGGTTTAGGGTTAGATGAATTAAGGTTTTAGGATTAGGGTTTAGAATGATTTAGGGATTAGGTTTAGGGTTTAGGAGTTGTGCATTGGGTGTTTGTACCTTGTGTTAAAGTGGTGGTAAGATATAAACATGATTTAGGAGGTAAAATGACCTAGTTTGTATTTCATGCACAATTGACTTGTACATTGAGCTTTAGAAGGTTGTACTAGGGTTAAGGAGGGAAAAGATATTCAAAAGTTTGGCATCGTAACTTATACGCATGCTTTGAACATTTGTACACTTGTTTTGACATGTAATTACGGTTTTTGGAATAAACGTTAACGTATAATGCTTGTTTTGGAATAACGTTGTAAATGGTGCGTTAAATGAATAATGTACTTGGTAAAAATTGATATTAAGATATAGACTTGACATATTAGGATGTTTACATGATATAAACATAGACATAGATGGCATTGGTGGAGGTTGCGTTAGCTCGTTTACTTTAGTTATGTAAACTATGTTACATAATGGAATAAAGCAAAAAATTTCCCTGCAAAAAGGTAGTATATACTTTAATAGATGGATAGTACATTGCATCTAATTTAGTAGATGGATATTTACATTGATGAAAATTGCGGGTTGTTATAGTCTCCCATCCTTACAAAAATCTTATCTCGAGATTTAGTTGAATGATGGAGTGATGTTTGTAAATAATCGAGTGAACAATTTACAAATCGAAAGAAGTCTAGAGACTTATTTGTATGATGGTAATAATGATAATGATTAAATGATCGAAAAAGAATTATTTGTACAAACGGATTGAAAGAGAATTGTTTGTACGAATGCCATACACTTAAGCCAAGTAGAAGATGTTTCCTTGGTGGTATGATTTTCCAAAATCATGAGAAGAATAATGAGACATTAAATTGCATGATAATGATCCATAAATCACACTTGGAGAATTTGGCATACAATTCCTCTTTTCTGAGTAATTCCAAAATTATTCTCAGATGTTCTGCGTGTTAAGCATAAAACTGATATCAAAACGGTGTTTGTTGGTTAAGTAGAAGATGTTTCCTTGGCGGTTTATGATCTTTCATAATCACGAGAAGAAATAATGAGACATTAAATTGCTCGTACTGATCCAGAATCCACACTTGGAGAATTTGGATTACAATTCCTCATTTTATGGAGTATTCAAAATATTCTCAGTATATTTGCGTGTTCTTCTTTGTTACAGATGTAGATAAGATATATTCATCCGATGAATTTGTCCAATGTATGGTTTCACACACGATTTCATGAGATCCATGAATACAGGCTGGCTGTGTTGTTAGTTAAAACAAATGGCATCACTTGAAATTCATATGCTGTCCAGTTCTTGTTCTGAAAGCAGTCTTGGAAATACTCTTCATTCCCTTACCATTTAGTTGTTGATATCAGAACCTTAAGTGATTTTCGATGTAAACAATTCGCTCGAACCTTGAAGTTGGTCAAATAAGTCATCGATCCTGGGTAATGGGTAATGATTCTTTACGGTAAGTTTATTCAACTCCCGGTAATTGATACACATTCTGAAAGATCCATCTTTCTTTTTAACAAATAAGACAGGAGCTCCCTAAGGTGAAGTACTTGGTCGAATAAAACCTCGGTCTGCCAACTCTTAAAGTTGGTTAGATAGTTCCTGCATTTCTAAAGGAGCTAATCTATAAGGTGCTTGGGCTACAGGTGTCACTCCTAGAATTAGATCGATTTGGAATTCTACTTGGCGAATGGGAGGAAGGCCAGGTAGATCTTTAGGAAAAACTTTTGGGAATTTTCTAACTATCGGGATATCTTCTAGTCATTTCTCGTCCGACTTATTTTCCATTACTTAGGCTACAAAAACTTGACATCCCCTGGATATATACCTTTTAGTTTTTATATAGGATATGAGATTTAGTCGGGTTTTACTTTGGTCACCTTGAATGATTAATGTTTCACCGTCGATGGGAATGTGGACGACTTTCTCATTACAGATGATCCTAGCATGATACTTGGATAACCAATCCATACCAATGACGACGTCAAAACTACCGAGTTTAATCGGCATAAGATCAATTTTGAAAGGTTGGTTTAACAAGGTCAGGATTGCACCCTGAATTACGGTGTTTGTGCTTACTAAGTTTCCGTTAGCCATTTCGATATTGTAAAAGGTATCCATTGTAATTGGTGGAATATTTAGCTTAGAGGCAAGAGATATAGATACGAAGCTTTTATCGGCTTTAGAATCAAATAATACTCTAGTTAGATGTTCGTTTAGAAGAAACATACCCGTGACTACGTTTGGGTTTTGATGAGCATTCCTATCCCTTAGCATGTAGGCTCTTCCCTAGGCATTGTTGTTGGTGGTCTTTAGGCACTGATTTGCATAATGCCCTTTCTCTCCACAAGCATGACAAATAAATGTCACTGGTAAAAGATTACTTCCAGTGGCTGGCCCTTTGTTTCTACAGTTCTTAGTCAGATGACCTACCTTGTTGCAAATATTACACTTAACAGTGCAAGGTCCTGTGTAATGTAGAGTGCATTTCTTACATAAAAGAAGGTTTCTAGTATATCTATTATTTTCAGTTAGGGTGGCAGTATAATCCCTAAAGGTTTCATGTCTTCTGTTCTATTGTGGTTGGTGATTATTGTAGCGGTTGTTGATGTTACGGTAGTTGTTGTTATTATCGTTGTGGTAGTTGTTGTTGTTGAAAGTTCTTCTAGCGTCAAACTTTCATTTGTGATCACTTGATACTTGCACCGGAGTGTGCTTTGTTACCTGATACATTAGCCTCTAGGCTATGTTAATGGCTTCCTCTAGAGTTTGAGGTTTAGAGGCGGTAACATTTCCTTCAATACTTCAAGGCAATCCCCCGATGAAAACTTCCATCATTTTCTTAGAATCTGGCACCATTGTGGGATACAAGGTTGCCAATTCCTAGAATCTTCTCACATATGTCTTGAGATGATTCCCCTTTATAGTCAGATGGTAAAATTCGTCTTCCATCTTATAGACTTCAATTCAGGGACAATATTTCTTTATCAAAAGTTTCTTGAATTCAACCCAGGTAATCTTGTAAGCTTCTTCTATCCTAATAGGTTGGGCAAAATAATTCCACCAAGATAGATCTTCATAAGTTAAAGTACCAGTAGCAAACTTCACTTTGCAGTCTTCGATACAGTTGCTATGGGAAAACATTGATTCAGTTCTTTTGAACCAACAGATGAGACCAATAGCTCCTTCCAAACCTTTTAAGTTGATAGGTTGACAGCTCATGAACTCTTTGTAGCTACATTGTCTTACCATAGGAGCTTCTTTTGGTCTTGTGGTATTATTAGTATTTGTCAAGTTAGCAGCTTGTGCTTCCAGAGCTACAAAAACACTGTCAGCAACTGGTTTCTTGATGGCAGCCTGAGTCATGGTTGGTGTTTTAGATGTTGACATCCTATTGGGAGGCATTCTATCAACACAAGATAACACGTAATAAAAATGATATCACAAGTCTTAAAATGATTAAAGTTTAAAAATAAACATTGTCACAATAGTGATATCAAAATCATAGACAATTCATATCAAATAAGTATCTATGATTTATTTAGAAATCATGGTATGATTTATAATGATGGAGACGGAGATGATGATATAAGAGAAGTTGTTTTAGGATGGATATATCGGTATTAT
>BQNB010187165.1:0-12065 GCA_026074375.1 Tanacetum coccineum
AATTTTAAGCAGGAACAACATTGTCTTGCCGGCCTAAATGATCTTTCTGCTTATTTTGTAGCTTATCGCCATCGTCACACACCCGTCACTATCGTCACACGCCATGGATAGTGGCAACGAAATGATGGGTGGCATCAAAGAAGCATAAGCCCAAAGTATAAGCAAGCCATTTTAAGCAGGAACAACAACAATGTGTGGAAGGCTCAGATTATACATGCTAACAAAGCAAACACACTTTATCTTCCACATTCTTATGGCTTATTTGAGCCGGCTTACATATCAACAGCCTACCTATCATCAAAATCACATATAAGTTCATATCCATATAACATTAAATTCAATCATTCAAATTCTGCACAAAAAGTTGGGCTACAATTTAACAGAAACCGCATACAAAAGTTTCAAGATTAACAAAACCCCTAAATTATAACAAAACCCTAATTCTAAAATTAAATGTTTTCAATTTACCCACCATGCAAATCCCCAACAATACACTTGTTCAATTATGAATCGCGACACTCCCACCAACAAACCCTAATCAACAAAAACCAAAGAAACCGTATGATAGAGAAAACCTGCGTCTTTGAGAGAGAGAGAGAAAAGAGTCGGTAGTGTGTGTTTTTTTGTTTGGTGTGCTTTGTATCTGATGATAGTACACGTGTCTGTTTACGTGTAACTGAAACAACGAAGTAATGAACGGGAAATAGATATGTATAATTAGGGTGCGTTTGGTTTGCTACTCGGAAGATTTTGATTTAAAATGATTATGAGATTGGGGAAACCAATATCATTGTTTCTGTTTAGAGGTGACAAATCTTGCCTATTTATGGGCTCTTTTATGCACATTTTTAAAAAGTAGGGGACATTTTTTGCCCATCAATTTTTGTTAACTGGGCGTTTATGGGCGCATGTAAAATATTAAATGGGCGCTTATGGGCACATTTAAAACACTAAATGGGCGCGTATGGGCACATATAAAACACAAAATGGGCTACCCGGCGGGTCTTCTTTATTTAATAGTTGTTTTTGCCAGTCACTTTCAAACACGTTTTATTATCTTTGATTTATATGCTTTTATGATTTCGTCCGTTTTTTACGATTTCGTCAGTTTTTTACTATTTCGTCAGTTTTTTTTAAGATTTCGTCAATTTTTACGTTTTCGTCCGTTTTTTTACGATTTCGTCAGTTTTTTACGTCTTCACCCGTTTTTTACGATTTCGTCAGTTTTGTTACGATTTCGTCAGTTTTTTTACAATTTCGACAGTTTTTTTTCGTTTTCGTCCGTTTTTTACGATTTCGCTCGTTTTTTACGATTTCGTCAGTTTTTTACGATTTCGTCAGTTTTTTTACGATTTCGTCAGTGTTTTTACGTTTTCGTCAGTTTTTTACGTTTTCGTCAGCTATTTTACGATTTCGTCCGTTTTTTTACGACTTCGTCAGTTTTTTACGTTTCCGGCAGTTTTTTTACGTTTTCATCCGTTTTTTTACAATTTCGCTAGTTTTTTTACGATTTCGTCAGTTTTTTTACGATTTCGTCAGTTTTTTTGAGTTTTCGTCAGTTTTTTTACGTTTTCGTCAGCTTTTTTACGATTTCGTCCTTTTTTTACAGTTTGGTATTTTTTTTACGATTTTGTCAGTTTTTTTACGTTTCCGGCAGTTTTGTTTAAGTTTTCGTCTGTTTTTTACGATTTCGCCCTTTTTTTACAATTTTGTCAGTTTTTTTACGTAAACGTAAAAAAACAGACGAAAACGTAACAAAACTGACAAAATCGTAAAAAACGAGTGAAATCGTAAAAAAACGGACGAAAACGTAAAAGAACTGAAAAACTGACGAAATCGTAAAAAAACGAGCGAAATCGTAAAAAAACAGGCGAAATCGTAAAAAAACGGACGAAAACGTAACAAAATTGACGAAATCGTAAAAAACGTACGAAATCCTAAAAAAACGAACGAAATAAAAAAAAACCGGACGAAATCGTAACAAAACTGACGAAATCGTAACAAAACGGACGAAATCGTAACAAAACTGGTTTTTACGTTTTTCATCCGTTTTTGGTCTTTTTACTATATCGTAAGGTTTTAACGATTTCGTATGGTTTTAATGATTTCGTCTGGTTTTAATAGGATTTCGCCTGGTTTTTCTTAACGTAAAATACTGACGAAATCGTAAAAAAAAGGGCGAAATCGTAAAAAAATGACGAAATCGTAAAAAAGTGCAAATAAGTAAAAAAATAACGCGGAAGAAATCACGAAAAACGGACGAAATCGTAAAAAAAGGGGCGAAATCGTACAAAACGGACGAACACGTAAAAAAACAGACGAAAACGTAAAAAAACAAACAAAAACGTAAAAAAAAGAACCTAAACGTAAAAAAAGAGACGAAAACGTAACAAAACTGACGAAATCGTAAAAAACGAGTAAAATAGTAAAAAAACGGACGAAAACGTAAAAAAACTGACGAAAACGTAAATGAACTAACGAAATCGTAAGAAAACTGACGAAATCGTAAAAAAAACGAGCGAAATCTTAAAAAAACAGGCGAAATCGTAAAAAACGGACGAAAACGTAACAAGACTAGACGAGAATCGTAAAAAAACGTACGAAATCTTACAAAAAAAACGGACGAAATCAAAAAAAACTGGATGAATCGTAACAAAACCTGACGAAAACGTAACAAAACGGACAAACTAAAACAAAAAAAAAAAAGGACGAAATCTAAAAAAACTACGAATCGTAAAAACGGACGAAATCGTAAAAAACGGACGAAATCGTAACAAAACTGACGAAATCGTAAAAAAAAAACGAGTGAAATCGTAAAAAAACGAACGTAAACGTAAACGTAAAAAAACTGACAAAAAGGTAAAAGAACTGACGAAATCGTAAAAAAATCTGATGAAATCGTAAAAAAATGAGCGAGATCGTAAAAAAACAGTCGAAATCGTAAAAAAAAGGACGAAAACATAAAAAAACTGACGAAATCGTAAAAAACGTACGAAATCGTAAAAAAACGGACGAAATCGAAAAAAACGGGACAAAATCGTAATAAAACTGACGAAATCGTAACAAAACGGACGAAATCGTAACAAAACTGACGAAATCGTAAAAAAAAGGACGAAATCGTATGAAAACGGATGAAATGTATGAAAGACGGACGAAATCGAAAAAAAGCGGACGAAAATCGTAACAAAACGACAAATCGTAAAAAAACGGAAGAAAAACGGTAAAAAAAACAGACATAACGTTTAAAAAAACTGACGAAATCGTAAAAAAAGACGAAATCGTAAAAAACTGACGAAATCGTAAAAAAACAAACGAAATCGTAAAAAAACGAACGAAATCGTAAAAAACCCGGCGAAAACGTAAAAATAATTAAATAAATAAGATTCGCCCAAAAGCCCATTTATCCCATAAGTGCCCGTTTGGCCCGTGCCCGTTTTAGCCCGTGGCTTTTTTGACCCGTGCCCGTTTTAGCCCGTGCCCGTTTTAACCCTTGCCCATTTTAGCCCGTTGCCCGTTTTGCCCGATGCCTGTGCCCGCCCGCCCGTCCGTCCGTTTTGCCACCTCTATTTCTGTTTGATGTATAATATAAGATATGACTATGCTTTTTTTGTTTGTGGGCCGTCCTTTTTAGTTTAATTATTAGAATAAGACAAAAAGTACAAAACATAATGTGAAAGAAAAACGAAATAAGAAATTTTGATTATCAGAAGAAGACAAAGTTTAATAGCTTAAAAAATTCATTTTATTAATTTTTTAAAAGATGACATCTGCAAACCAACCTGTTATGGACTAGGTAAAGTTGTTGAAACCTATACATGTAAAACAAATGCATCAAAACCATAACCTCACCACATTCATACCCCCACACCTTTAGATAATTAGATACTGTAATTTAAATTAACGGTAATGTGATAGTCAAAGTTACCAAAAACACAAATGATGAAGAGTAAATTATTTAAAAAAAAAAACAATTACTCCAATAATACCCAAACTCAAAAAAGAAATCATCAATCACAGGTAATTTTCGAAATTCACCGTTTTGAGAATTTATTACCGGTTAAATAGTGTTCATTAATACTTGTTGCTGTTACAAGTGATATGAAAAATTAGGGTATCCAATTGTTGATAAATTAAATTTGATTCTTTTGATATAACAAATCATTTTCTACTGTTTGTTTGTTTGGAGGCTTTACGCGTTGTTGTTGCTGTTAGCACTAAATCTCATGTCCATGATTTTCTTAAAAGTAAGATAGGCGCGACTAGTAAGGATCTAGTTTGTTGTTAGGAAAAATGAAAAATAAAAAAATTCACAATTCTCAGTCCTTAATCGAGAGAATGTCCATAATTATAAGCGAGATTCGTTTGGTTTTGGTACAAATGAAGGACATTTGCTACATTTGTTATTTTTATAGCAATACAATCACCTTCCTTTTGTGGATTATCACCATATTTATAATTTCTTTACTTCAACCATTTGACTTCCTAGTGCATAATGTGCTAAAGCTTTGTGACAGACAGGAAGATTAGGTATTAAAAACTTTGTTATACTGTTTATGGATTGTTGTTTTCTCCATCTCTAATGTTATATGCAAAGCCATGATTAGTTATTCATACAAAATAGATGAGACGAGAAGAAAGTGAATAAAATCCCATACTTAGTGTTCAGGTTACCTATCTATACAAATGACTAAAAGGTACATCACATCTGATATCCTCACCAAGACCCGATAGGAAGCAGCAGTTGAGGAGGTTGGCAGTGGAGTGGAAAGTCCCGTTTGATAAAGCTTCAAAATACGCTGCACAGTGGTAGTTTTGCCTTGAGTTTCTAAAGAGCGACCTACAAATGATCAAGTTTATTTTTGTACATGGGATAAATCCCTTACTGTTTGTGCACTAGATTCTAAATTAGAGGTGACAATTTTGATCTATATACTTGTAAATAATATGATGTTTTGGTTAGTTATTAACAAAAAAAGATCAATTAGTTTAACATAAGATGTTTCCACTCTTACCAAAAACTAGTGTTAGGCGTGAACCTGTTACTAACACATACTACCATCTAATTTATCATACTTTCTGGTTAAGTGAACTTTTTTGCCTTTTGTAACCTGTTTCTCTAAAGAACAATATTTGTGTAAATTAATACAGAAAAATACAAGGTCATGGATGTCTCTGATATTGTAGAGGATGATGAAGAGGCATTTTTTAAGGGCTCCACACAAAGTTTTCCTTATATCAGACACGGGCGTGCTTTTCAAGATGATGTAACAACATTAAAGAATGTGAGTTTCCAAAATCTGCAGATGTTGATGATGATGAGATAGTAGTTTTAGACATTGCTGATCAAAGTAAAGACTACTGTGAGGATGTCATGTGGTTCACTAAAAGCCCATCATTAGATTCATCTTTAGACGATGATTATTTTCCTCTTGATCAACAAGACTGGGAAAATAGAATTATTTATGATAAGTCTTGGGACCCAAACTGGATTGGATGAGAAAAATCATGGTTGTCTTTCGCATACCCTTCATGTTTCTCTAGAACCCATTGGCTCAAAAAATCTTCACATTTATCATCCTTAACTATTGGAAACAGTTGAAAAAAATACCATTAAGCAGTTTGGGACAAGACGTGGACAGATAGAATAGTTTGGGTCCCACAACAATCTGTTCCAAAGCCAAAATTACTTCTTGATCTTCAAGATGAACAGATGCTTTTTGAAGTTTTAGATAACAAGGATGGCGAGCATCTCCAACTTCATGCTGAGCCATGATCCACAAACTCCTTCTGCTGATTCTGCAGGTGGTGATTTAATTGGAGCCACATGGTTATGGAGTTCATAGGAAATCTTCGCAGCAGCAGCTGAAATCGCATTCTAAGAAACATGCAGGACATGGTGTCAAAGTCTTGTATTCAATACCCGCACTTAAGCTACAAACAATAAAAGTCAAACTATCAAGTAAGTACAACCTTTGGTTAAAAAATGATTTAGTATCTGTTTGTTTGTTGTAGTTGATTTAATAGGATATTGTTGTGACTGAATTAATTTTTGAATAAGTGTTTCTTATTTTGCTCTTTATTAACTAATAGAAAGGTTAGTGTCATGTGGTATGTGCAATTGTCTAATCTTTAAAGGTGGCAAAAAAATTGGCTGGTTGGGTAACAAGTCCAATGGATTTTGGTAAAGAACACCAGGTTGGCAACTTTTGACCAGTTAAAGATAAAGGGGAACTTGATTGGTACATTTTCCTAGTAAATACATATCAGCTATAATTTGTTTTATTTTTTCATTGTATGGTTGGACTGAAGATTGTCAACTAATTGACAAAGGACCAAAACTGGAAATAAGGAATAATATTGGTAAAATAATTAGCGTTCTTGGTCGAGTAATTGCGCCTGATTGCTCACCCCTATATAACACTGCTATAAACTCTAATTCCATCATTATTTTATTTGGCTATGTAGTTTTCTCCATGAAATTTAATTAATGTAACAATGTGGTGGCAGATGAATTTTTCTTTGCAACAAATACAATTCTGGAAGAGATGAAACCCAAAAAGAAAGATGATTAGAGCAAGGTAAAATTTTGAATGACAGGGATGAATATTGTGAAGGTTAGCAAGTTGTTTCTCTCTATTGATATCAGAGACAACATAGCATTTTTAGAGAAAATTTCATTATTTGTTTAAATTTTCAATGTATGGGTTGAAGAATTGTCAACTAATTGACAGAGGAGCCAAAACTGGAAGAAATGAATTAAGATTGGTGAAGTCAATATTATCAGTGGTATTTGTGTCTGCAATTCTTGGTGTTCACTAGTGTTTCCCCTCACTAATGTAGCGGCGCTTAAGGAACAAGGGACACCGCTTAAAAAGCTTGGGAAGGAAAGGGCAGCAAGCTTCATGTAAAAAGCTTGGGCACAAAAGCTTCCTGGTGAGAACAAGTCCTTGAGGACTCCTGGGGCTTTTAAGAAGAAATCAGATCTTTCAGCCATGTATTTCTTATGAAGTAAGTACTACATAATGATTGTTTAACAAAACGACACAAGATGTTCTATCACATTACAGGCATTGTATGTTTCAGGTATTGTGAGGAAGGCCTTTACCATCTGAAATCCTGGATGTGGTGCGGTTTGTGCACTTATTACCAAAAAGTCAGTCGTGATGATCAAAGTGGGCCCCACTTGGGTAGTCAATTATGTCTTGAAACAAATATGTACAGTTATCCACATAAGGTCCCACCCACCCACTATTTACTAATTGGCTCTGCTAAGGGAAAGCTCTCCTTAAAAATTATGCTGTTGAACTTGCAACATAGGAAAGGAGCTTAGAAACCGTCAAGTTTACTTTTCTTCATACTCCTTCAATAGATGGAGGTTTTGTTGCTTGGTCTTATGGATAATGAAAGGTCTTTTTGAATAGAATAAAACCCCACCCCCTACAATTTTTAATTGGTCCCTTTTTTGGTCACTGTACTATTTGTTGTTGAGTCTTTAAAAGATGGTGGCTTTGCGTCCCATTTTGTAAGCAAAATTCCATAAAAAGTCTGACTTTTAGAAAAGTGATACTTTACATACAAAAATGTATGAAAATAGGAAGATTATGCGCCACAAAATGACCCAAACATGACAATGGAAAAGTATGTTTATGTTTTATTAGATAAAATCAATATTGAAATGGGTAATTTGAGTCTTAAGCCTTGGTTTAAGAGTGTACCAGTTAACCTAACTCAAGGTGCCTAAATAGTTAAACTACATCATGTTCATGAGTGCAATGCATTTTTTATTATAGCTTATTTGACTTTCCATGTTAAGATAATTAATAGTAATTAATGTCGATAGGATCTTAATTTGTCATTTAATTTTGCCATGGCCCTATTATGTAAACTATATGTGCTGTTCTACTTCACTAATGTAGTGGCGCTTAAGGAACAAGGGACACCGCTTACAAGAGGATGAAAGTTGTATTAAAAAGCTTGGGAAGGAAAGGCAGCAAGCTTCATGTAAAAATACAAAGAAAAAAATACAGTTTCCTGTGTGCTGCAGGATGGAAATACAAAGAAAAAATATTACAGTTACTGTCGCAATGAAGACCAAACATGTAAACTATTCCTTAGATTCGTCACCAAACCACAACAAGTAAAAACACAGTAAAAAGCTCATACAGAAAAGCGGGACAAAACTCTGAGGAGGAAAGAAGCTCATTAAAAGCTAAAGTTTTGAAAGCAAGACGTGGTCCATCAAGTAGTATAATCCCCAAAAAGGCTACTCCAAGCACCTCGCTGGTTTCCGACAGACTAGCAACTTCAGATACTGAAACAGTTAATAGATCTTCAGTTAAAGTGAATACAAATCATATTCTCCAACAAGTCCAGAAATACTAGTGGAATCTCACAAACCCGCCTCTCTTGTGATAACCCACTGAGAACAATATCATTAGAAATCCACCTAGGAAAACGATTGTTATTAGAAGACCTAAGGAAATCAATTATCTTGACCAAATGTAGTTAAGAATAGCCCAGTAACCAAATAACTCGCAGACAATCTGGTTTCAAAATCATAGAGATCATGGAATTGAGATTTTAGGCCTAATAGTGCTCAGAACGAATAATAATTTGTAAAGAAGATGACAGAAGAACAACACCGAGAGAAAACATGTATGGTCATAATTATAAAAAATAGCTATAAGAAGAGAAGAACAAGAGAAAGTTGCTGAGCCTTAGAACGTGTTTTGAAAGAGGCTATCAAGCGAGAAAGGTTGGAAGAAATGCAACAAAGAGAGAAAAAAAGAAGAAGAAATAGAATATGATGTTTGAGGCAAGAAATGATTATTACGAGGATGTTCGTCGGAGAAGAGATGATAGGCAGATCCCTGAAAGAAATCTGTTTTAGAATTGGGCGGGAGGTTTAGTGCTGACTACACTCCAACTCCAACTGTTAAGTGTCGCGGAGGTGGAGGAGGACAGGTAATTCATTCATATATTTTTTTCTTTTCTACTTGTAAATTCTTCTGTTGAAAACTAATCCTACTGTCCCGTGAATACGGTTTGATAAATATGATTTATATACATGTTGCAAGATGTGTGGTTTGGGTGACAAAGTCTTTTGGCTGAAGCAGGTCGGGTTGTCTTAGAAAATATATTTGTCTTAAAACTGGTCGATGAGGGTTGGGTAACGGGCAAAGTGGTTGCTGATAAAACAGTCAAATACATGTAAAAAACCTTCTATTATTTAGATACTAATCCAACTTTGTAAATATAAGAACATAGTAGGTTTTAATCATCCATTTAACTTATAGGCGAATTATGACTCACTTGACTGACTTTTTTCTTTTTAGCTAATCCTTTCTAACCCATTTTGCTTTTTTGACCTTTTGAATATTAAAACATAATATTTTTTGCCCAAAAATATTGCTTCTACTCTAAGAAGCGAATTGTAAAATTGATTACGAATTTAATCTTTTGGTGACAAATATTTTGGAACAAATTATCGACATAATGAAGTCAAATCAGGTGTCGTTTCTTTTTCTAAAGCCCTAACCAAGAAAGAAGCTCCAGACTACTTGTGGTTCCTAGACCCACCAATGGACCTGGCAACAATAAAAGGAAAATAAACACTGAAAAGAAAGACATAAAAGAAAAGATTACAAACCCGAGGTGACTTCAATAAATAGATAGTGTCTTAAAGATGGTTTATGCAATGAAAGTTTATTTTGGATTACTCTATATGGTTAAATATAATTGGCTGGTAATGATTTATTTTTGGATTTGTCAGTTTGGTCACATGAAGACTAACAAGTACTGTCCCAAGTATAGAGAAAATTCCAATACCCCAATTGAATTAAAGATCTCGAAAAGATGCCTAGCAAATCTATTCCTTTTGATTCCGTCACCAAACCACAACAGAAAAACACACTGTAAAGAAGTAGTAGAAGCACCTCCTAAAGCTAGAGTTTTCAAAGTAAGATGTGGTCCAGCAAGTAGTATAATTCCCTAAAAGGTTACTCCAAGCACCGCGCTGGTTTCCAACAGGCCAGCAACTTCACATAGGGAAACAGTTAATAGATCTTCAGTTAAAGTGAATAAAATCATATTCTCCAAGAAGTCCAGAACCAAAGATATACAAGTGGAAGCGTCTCTTGAGATACAAACACCCGCTGAGAACAATATACGTATATCAATAGAAATCCACCTCGGAAAACGATTGTTATTAGAAGACCTAAGGAAATCATTGATCTTGACCAAATTAGTCAAGAAGTAAGCCTAGTAACCGAAGACTAAAAGAATGACTGGGTAATCATAGAGATCATGGAAGTGTGAATGTTGGCCTAAAGTGCTCAGAACAATTAAATAGTTTTGGAAAAGAAGAAGACCATTAAAGAACAAACAGGCACAAGAGAAAACATGGTTAGGTCATATTAATGAAAAAGAACAACTAAGAAGTAGAAGACAAGAGTTAGACGTACTGAAGAGGCTAACCAGGGATAAAGGTGGAGGAAATGCGAGAAAAAAGAATTGATTGTTAGAGCAGCCGAAATGATTATCACCAGGGATGTCGTACAAGAAGAGATATAGCAGATCTTTCAAGAAACTGCCTAAGCAGGAATCGATTTCTGTTTCTAAAGCGCATAACCAAGCAAGAAGCTCCACAATGGACCTGGCAACACTAAAGAAAAAGCGAGAAAACTGATTACAAAACAAAATGATTTCAGGCACATATTGCCGAGTTACAGTTAGCTCACATATATACAATAGTATACATATTAGATTGTTTTAGGGGGTTTTACAGAAACTTTAGCCAAGTTGCGCCCAATTTAGGAATTTATAGTCAGTGTATATATACACTAAATATACTTCGACGTCTTGCATCCAAGACCATTCATAAGTCGACTGGTTTAATCTCCTTCATAGCCGCTAGGGTTTCAACTTCTTATAAGAGTTGTTTTTCTTTCCTATCCCCTCAGCTCTAATAATAAATAAGTGAGGGGAGAGTTTTGTACTTTAATTTTTTTTCCTACTCAATAAAATGTAAGATTGAGGTTTGTTTTTGTCGCAATTAATTTCTTTTCTGGTCATTATAATCTGCTGGTTGTGTTTCGTCATCAAGATTTGGATTAATTCCGCACAAGTAACCAGGTTTGATAGGGTGATCGAATCGAGCACGTGGTATCAAAGCTCAGGTTTGGCGGGGGAGTTCTCTGGTTAACTAGGATCGAACAAGAAGAGGTCTTTTTGTTGTTTGGTTTTTCTGAAGAACTAAGGTTCTATTCTGTTTTGGCTAACAGGATTCGTCCGACAACAAAAGTTCTTGGGTGTTGATTTTTTGACGTCAAGGAACAGCGGGATCGACTGGGAAAAAGGAATTTGAGTTTTCTGTTGTCCCGGGTCCGCACAAGGTGGAGAAGACTTAAGGGAGGTTATAAGGTTTTTTAGGTTACAAGAAATTGTTTTGCAAAAATAAAAGTACGACAAGGGTTACTTCTTTGTTTGATTCGGTGTTGTGAGGTTTATATCACAAGGTTATCAGAATAAACAAATGGTTGGAGAATAAGTCCAAGACTTGTCGAGGTTGCAAGGTTTCTTAGGTTACAAGAAATTGTTTTGCAAAAATAAAAGTACGACAAGGGTTACTTCAAAAATCCTAGGTTACTTTCTTGATTCAAGGGTTGTCGATTTGATTGGATGGTCTGATTTTCAAGGTTTAATCGATATTTGTTTAAGAAGGGGTTTTGTTTTTTGAAGGATTTCTTTCTTTGATCGACTTCTAAGAAGGTTCATTCTTAGGGTTATATCGATAAAGTAAGGGATTTTACAAACGAGTTACTTTGCTAGATCGTGCTTTGTGTAGGTAAATTCACAAAAGGTTAAACGTTTAGCGAAGGGTTAAAAGAATGGCTAGTATGAATACTAGGTTAAACATCGAAAAGCTCGATGGGAATATAGTACAAAAGCATGGAACTGCAGGGAGCTCAAGGGGATACAACTTGGTCCTAGTGTTGAAACAGGAGTCCATGGAGTAAATGATGAAAAACGTGTTTGGTTTGAGGTGAAACTGCAGGGAGCTTAAG
>BQNB010187166.1:0-12065 GCA_026074375.1 Tanacetum coccineum
AGAAAGCTTATATCTGTGAAGAGACGCACTATAATCACGATTGAAGGGTATTTACGTATTCTAGTTCTAGTTACCTTAGAATACCTTCAAATTAGTATAACGCCAATGGTGGTCACTTCCAAATAAAAATAATATATTTTCTTACCTCAAAAATTATAGTAGCATAAAAATGAGATCAATTATATTCTTCTCTCCTCGAAAGATGGTAGCCTGCAACAGCATATTCATCTTATGTTTACAGGGCTCCAAAGAAAGATGACAAACCATTGAAATTTTATGCCACACAAGAATGGGTCACAAATATAAACCTTTTATGGCCTAATGCCCTAGTATACTAGTTTACAACCTGTTAGTTCCATTTTCATTTCAAGAAGAGGATAGAGAAGGAGAGACATGCATGCAAGGGGATCTAATATCGAACAATTTTAGGACATATATTACGGTATAAATTATATACAATGCAAACAAAAACTTTTTCGATCCAACCTGAAAATAATCACAACATGCCTGGTTAATGGATGTTTCCAGCATCCGCTACCAGCATCCGTTTCCAATGGCTGTTACCGCCAACTAAAAACATGCCCAAGACACAAGTTGTGCAATAAAATACTACGAAGTAATTACTTAGTTCTATACTCATTCCTAATAACATAACCTAACTATTTATATAAAAAGCATGTTAACAAATCACTAATTAAGCAACCGATTGATAAGTTTACTAAAGCTAACAAATGACTACATCAAAAAATGTATTTTTTAGCTAAGCATTTCATCGAACACCTTATGTTCAGGTTTGATTTCACAATCCTAAATACATATATACATATATTGATCCTAGCAATCAATAGTGTTAAGCATTTCATCCAATACCTTGTGTTCACATTTCTTAAATATTAACAATGTTATGCATAAAGTTATATAAAACACATTAATATACTAAACTGTACTCAAAATTAATGGTGAATTCACCATTCACGTCAATGATAGTGTTAGTACCATGAGTGGTAATGCAATGGTGGTTAGGCGTCGCTATAGTGGCGGATTTAATGGCAATGCAGATTGTGGTGCACATGGTGATGATGGGTGTAATTAGGGCACCGAGTGATTTGGCATCCTCAAGAAGGGAACTAAATTGGGGCTAAAAGAATTAAGTATATTTGAAATAAATAAAAATGTTTTTGTCAAAGTGATTTTATAACAGTAATGGATGCTCGGACTTTACCACGGGAATTTTTGGTTTAGCGTTGTTTTGTTTGGGCCTTTTTTTGCAGCAGGGCACCAGTAGCGAAAATACGCATTTTGCGGTAACAATATTGGTATTTATTCTCAAGAAAGAAGCCAATGATGAAGTGCTCTAACATATGATTCTTATAAATTTTGAATACAAATTAGAGATAAAGTTGCATCTCAATCCTAACTTATCGAATTTCCTCCTCGCCCTCACTCAATGCGGTTCAAATATTAGTTTTCCCCTTCATCAGTTCTACCTTCGGATAAAGCAACTTCTCCTTCAAAACAAACAATAAAATACAATTGCATATTTGGTACCTTTAAACTGCCTTTGAAAACTATAGCAACAACCATAGCCAAACACTCTTTAAAGTTGCATATTTGCAACCCACATACCCAGACACGAAAAAAATGCAGTTGCAGAAACATACCCAAATACCTTCCAATAGTCCTTAACCTTTGGTAAAAGATTCGTGAGTCCGAAACTATATTCCTTGTGAAGTTGCTTGCTCGACTTGTTAATAGATGACTATTCTATGAATGTATCAGCCAATGGTGTTCTTGATATTAGAGATCGCTTCAACAACTTCAATACCTGTAGGCGAGTAAGACAATCAACACAGAGCAAATGTATGTTGAAATTGATAAAATAAATTATAGAACCTAAGACTCTATCGTTACTTAGAACATTTTAGTACGGTCATGTTGTATATGTCGTGTATGGATTACATATGGACCTTGTTCTTATATAACAATTAGAGGCTTCCATATGCGCGAGTCGGGTCACAACGGGCCATTTTTAGTATGGGCTGAGATATTCCATAATTAAAAGAATCTTATATAGTTAATGAGTTGGCTACAATAACATCAACAAAACTTTAAATTTGTTTTAACCCTTTTACTTTTAGCTGTAATCTTTTGTTTTACATGTGTGACAAAAAACACAAACCAAAAATGACCCATTCAACATAAACGAGGCAAAAACTGGCATGTCGGCATAGTTTAGCTCACCAAAATTGTTCCAAGTATAGTATCTCCATCTCGTGGATCATCATTCCATGGCTCACTTGAGTTTCATTTCTCAATTTCGATAAATTCAAAAAGAAGTTAAGGCACGAACCAACATCCAGGAACTTTAGATAATATAAAATAACCAAAAAGTAAGAACCTTTTTAAGAAAGTAAGTAGCGACTCAAGTACGTATTTATGTGTACACGTATCCGAGTTTGTAGTAAATCCTGATTACTTTTCGTTACTCCTAACTTTTAAAATATCTAATTCATATAAGGATAATGTACCGCGGCTAAAACAAGACAAATAAAATGCACATTCAAATTGCAGTACGTCTTAATAATTGTATAAAGACTCCTTATCTAGCCACTTCTTTCAACTGATCATTGTTTTAAGAAATACAGTAAGTACCACTACCACTAATGAATACTTAAAAATAAAAGGAGAAAACTTAAGTAATAGTTTCAATTAATCATCAGGTAGATGAAAAAATTCGGGCAGTCCAACATCAGCATCGGTATCTAAAAAGGAAATTGTTCTTGTACCTGAGAAAAACTTCATAAGCTCAAAATCTTTGCCCGTGTACCTCAAGTTTACTACTTATTATGATTAGGAATGTCTTGATTTATCCTAATACTTAGATAAGTTTCACTAATGGAGTTTTGACATAGCCTGTACTAAAGTTGTTTGTCACATAATTAATACAAAGAATGTGAAAGTATCTCCAATGAAACTCGCTTACTGGTCCTAAATCACCTTCCCTATTCACCAAGCCTATAGTGTACAATGACATGAACCTATAATAATCTTAGATTGAAGTATAAAATATTTGTGCCAATTTAGAAGTGAAAGGCAGAACCTGCCTATCGAGATAGCTAAGAACTACTTACAAAATAAGAAAATTAAAACAACATTTCAAGATGTACGTGTTTTTATAACATGTTGAAATATAAGTAATCCTAAACACCCCTTTATTAATTGAACATGTTCATATCAAGAAACATAATAATAACTTGAATTATTACAAACAAAAGTAAAAAAAATTAGAGGTTTAAAGAATGTTTCTTACATCTTCGTAGTTACTCACGTAGTCACTCTAGAAACCGGGACTCCAGGACAGAGGATGTTGCTCCAGCATAGCTCGATCAACTCAACATCCATCATAGTGTTTCTACTTTGCAATGTCTCTTGGTATCCATTCTTCCTTCCATTGTAACTCCCGGGACCGTCAAACATTCTCGTCTGTGCGATGTTTCCTTTCAACTTTCAAGCCTAGACCTTCAGGTCGTAGTGTGATGACTTGTCATAGTGGATCAGTTTCAGGGTCCTACATTAGAGATTAGTCAGACAGTGTTGCCACAACATCGTCAATATCTTTTTCTTGCACAAACGTTGGTACTCATGGCAATTCCAGAATCTCAGCTGCATAAAGCAATGAAAAACTATTATCATTTAAGAAGATTGCGTACTTTCATCAAACTAAATGCAAGCAAAAATATGTTAATTCAATTTTGAGAAAAATCTAGTAGGCGCTTGATATTCATCATGTTTTTGTCCACTAATAGCTTTGGGTTCAGGAATAATAAACATTAGTAAGAATGAAATTATAAATGTATAATTATAGTCCCTTAGACCGCCATAATGACACTTAATAGCTATAACATGACTCAAAATCACCAAACACTTTGAAAGAATATTGGTAATGAACCATTTTTTTGTTTAATTCAAAACCGTACTTATCCACTTATGCGCTTAGTTTCTTTACCATATAGAAACTTGAAGTATACATAGCTAAGATATAAAAAATGTAAAACTATCATACATTCATACCGTAAAGTAGCCTCCCTAGCGGCATCACAAACTTCTTGTTTCTCACTTCTCTTCTTTTGACTAACTTCCAAAGCGTCTCTAGTCAAATTAACCAAAAATAATCAATAGCCCTGGAATAAAGAGGATACAATCCACAAAAAACTACATGTTTAATACAGCAAACTTACACGGGTCACATTGTTTAGCAGCTTTAAGAGTCTTACTAATTAGTTTTTTAGGACGAAAAGAGTAGATTGTGCAAAGATGTACGTAACCAAAAGCCTTGATCTTACTAACACCAACAATAACGGCAGTTGCAGAATAAAACTTTGCTTGTCTGACTAAATCATTCCTTGCTGATTTCCCTCTTAATACATGCCCGGTGAGATCCACCTGTTTTGTGTGTTATTTTCCAAATCATGAACCTGGAATTTACCAACGCCACAACCTTTAATTTACCTATGCTGCAACCTTTTCCACGTCCACACATATCTGGTCATTTCTCTCTCTCTTATGAATTGTCAGTAAAGTTGCTTCATCTTGTGTACGCTGAAAAAACCATGAAACCACAAAATCACTTTTAAAAAGCATATACAAACACCCTCTAAGCAAGGAATTCCATTGGAAAAAAGTACGAATGATCTTACTTTCCTTTGTGGATGCTTATCATCAATTCTTATGTTAAATCCTGGTGTCGGAAATTGTATTATGTAAAGTTTAGCCAAAACGAAACCAATAAAAAGGTTAACAATTTCTAAACAAACCCTATTCACTAACCAAACAACTATTACTGACACACTTTTGCTCATTCAATCATCATAAAACTTTAGATAAAGGTGTGGCTCAGATTTGTGAGTGCGGAACAGGACAAAATGGTATCCGATCCCACCATGGCTGCATATACTTTTTTGATCACGTTGCCCCCAAGATACGGGTCACTTTCACCCATGGTGATCAAGCAAGTTATTAGAGCTGGAAGACTATAAACGCATGAAGCTATACTATCTTCATCGCCAATGTGAGGTGGAATAGTACATATAAAGTGAATAGCCACATTATGATTTGTGTTCATAAAGCAAGCCAAATGGCAGCCTTGCCACAAAAATGCACGACACACAAACAACCATAACTGTCAAATTAAATGCTTTTTTAGAATATGTCTACCAAGCTTGCCACGCTACAACACGAACCATCTCATCGTTGCCCAAATCCACCCTAGACAAAAGGGTGTCCAAGCTCGTAATGGCTGCAAACACTTTTTTTTATCGTGTAGCCCCGCCAAGGTATACGCAGGTAATAATACCCACATTCATACAGCATAGTCACACAGAACACAACATTACTCATTTCGTTTCAAAATCGCTACCAACCTAATCACGAATATTTTTTTAGAGTCTATTGCAGCATTTATGAGATACAAGACTATTTTGGCTTTCATACTTGCGCTTTTTTCATAACCATATCAGCATAAAAACACACACTGCAAATGCAAATGCCTCATCCAACAAATAACAGTATGAGGTGAGATCCTGAAAGAACACTATCATCTTAAAGAACAAAAAAACACATCCTAGCCATCCGTTTTATTTCCATGTAAAGTTAGTTACCCCTCCTCCCATATTCCACCTTTTTTTAAAAACAACATATCTTGCAAACGGGAAATCGTCAAAACGGGAAATCGTCAAACTACAAAATATACACCATCGCGATGAGAATATTTTTATCTTTCAGTGGACGGGCACTTTGATATATTTTCGACGATTTTTTATTGTTGATTTTTTCGTACAGAAAAATCACACACGTGATTTGTAAAATCACTTGTGATTTCTTTTCTTTTTTGGTTTTTTACAGTATAAATAAGTAATTTTTATTATTATTTATTATAATTTACATAGTAGTATAAGTCAAACGAGCAACAAGCTGCACCACTAGCCCTTTTAATTAAAAGCTAATTCTTTTAAAAAACCACATTTGTGGATTTACGTGTCATAACAATACTGCTCATAACTTGTTAGAATCTGTTGAGTAGCTCTACCACCTCAGGTTTAAGGAAAATAAAGGTATCAAACGCGAGATTTTATAAAAAAATCACGTGTAATTTCATTTATGACGTGTAATTTCATTAATCATAGGTGATTTCATAGAATCACATGTGATTTCACATAATCACATGTGATTTAACAGAATCACATGTGATTTCACAGAATCACATGTGATTTCACAGAATCACATGTGATTTTTAAAGTAATGACGAGAATATTTTTATCTTTCAGTAGACGGTGATTTTTATATACTCTTGACGATTTTTTAGTGCTGAAAAATCTAGGAAAAATTACACTTGATTTGTAAAATCACCTGTGATTTGTGTTTAAAAATTCACCTGTGATTTCAAAAATCGCATGTGATTTCTCAAATTCACATGTGATTTATAAAGTAACAAATCACGTGTGATTTCAGAAATCCAGAAATCGCATGTGATTTCACAAATTCACGTTGAATTTTAAAGTAATAAAAATCACATGTGATTTTTTAGTGCGGAAATTGAAAAAAAAAAACTTCGTCAAACGTATATAGAAGTGCCTATCTATAGAAAGATAATTTAATTCTCATCGCGATGGTATAATTAGTTTTGCGTAACGATTAACGGTTTAAAAGATATGTTAATTTTAAAAAATAGGATGAAAGTGAGTTTTTTAATTTAATTAAAATAACAATTTATTTAAACCATTAGATTAGAATAGGATGAATGGTTGAGATCAAATGATTTGTTCTTTGATTAGATATTGTTCTATATGGATCTTTTCTCCACTCTATAATTAGATTTAACTTGGGCTTCACATGGGCTTTTGTAAAATTCTTGATGGGCTAGCAATGAATTGGGCTAGCCTGGCCCATAAAATAGGTTACGGGCTGACCCAATAAGCAACGAAGGCACCGTTGAACTCGCTTTCTTGTGCTCCTTCCAATGGCATGCTTAGGAAATATTAATGACTTTGTCTTGGTCTTGAATAATGAGAAAACTTGATCAAATCGAACTAAAAAATTCCCGTTTTTGCTTTGTTTTCAATCCTTAGTACCTGTAAGACATAAAAACATAATACAACATATTTGCAATATAATTTTCCATATTTTAGTGTTTTTAGTCCGATTAATAGTGTTTTCCGAGGTCATAAAGATGTGTGTTTAAGCACACATTAGGAACCAACGAGAAGTTAACAATTTCATCAAACTTCTTTTGTGTATCTAATTTTATGGTGTGGTTAGATTCTGATAACTAACATTTACCTTATGGTTAGTTATACTTTTATGTTAATAATTTGATATATGCAAATAAAATAATTAGTTAACAAATACTTCCCTAAAGGTGATGTATTTTGTTGATTGATTTTGCATAATTAAATGTAGAAGTTATTAATAGGTTGTTAATGGAACCAACGAGAAGTTAACAATTACATCAAACTTCTTATGTGAATCTAATTTTGTGTTCTGGTTAGATTCCAATAACTAACGTATGCCCTATGGTTAGTTATACCTTTAAGTTAATAATTTGATATAATCGTTATTTTGAATAGTCTCTTATGTACATAAGTACAAGTCATTTGCTTAGATAACCATTTATAAGTTCTTGTAACCACTAAATATTTAAAACATGTTTAAAGGGGTAAACTAATGTTTACTATAGTCATAAAGAATTACAACATGCATTATGATACGATCATCTCATACCTCCTACAGTTGATAGAATGACACATCAATGAGGATTAATGAGGATTACAAAAAGATCGGATTGCATGTTTTATGATAAAGTTTAATTTTATAGACTCGATAATAAAACGTGAAAGTACACTTTTAAATAATTTTCTCATCATTAAGGTCTACATTTTTCTGGTGTTTATAAGCTTTTATGTGATCTTAAAATTAAATGAACAAGTTAATATCTTATATATTTCCTTTTGATATTTTACCTTATTAAGTTTGTTGACGTTTTTACATCAACTGTACTAATAAGTAAAAGGAAAATATGAAACAAACAATTATGATTATCACTGTCCATAAAGATGAGATCTATAATCTTTATAGCTTACATTATGACCATCAACTTATTTAATTGTTTAATAAAGAGTACTTTATTAAGATAATCAAAGTTTCTCTATATGTGTAGATTGATTAAGTAAAGACACAACTTATGATTTTAAAATATTTCTATAAAGAAACCATGTTTTAGAAAATGTTTATATTCAAAAGTTTGTTAAAGAGAATTTTCACAAATGTTAAAAGCATGTGTTAAGTGAATAAGAAGGATTCTAATGACTTGCTATTTAGAAGGTTATTAATTATTTGTAAGAATGAGTTCTATGTTGAAACCAAAATAACTTTATTGTAAATAGAGAGTTTGTTTTCATAATTTTATTCTATAACCTTATTTGTTATGTTAAATTTGACACTTAATTTATTAGTTCAATTTTAAGTGTTTTGAATTTAAAAATTATTCATTCTCATATTATTTGTTTGTGGTTTATTAGTTTAAAACCTTCATGATTTCATATATCAATTATTCTTTTATTCATAGTTAATGAATATGTTAAAAATATAACATTGCGAAACTGAAGAAATATTACTATAGAGATAATGGATCGTGAACTGAATGAACTTTGATTCTACAAATAAATGTAAGTAGCTACAGACCTACAGTATTAAAGGTCCAGCATCCACAATTTAATAACCTTTCAAGATTAACAACCTATTTTTTAACCTATACCTAGAATGCAAATACGTTTTTCAACTTAATTTCTAGTACATATTTACTCGCACAACTAAAATCTCAATAGCTTGAGCAATATCAATCTATTGCTCAACCAAGTCATTATCAACCCGTTCCACTAATGCTAAAACCTTTTTTTAGTCGTTTTTAACCTATTTTCAACTCCCCATTCAAAATAAATCCTAAATCCTTGTAATTGGTCAAACTATGTATCATTGTCAATCTGATAGGAATCAGACCATTCCTTCTTTAGACCACAACATTGCTTTTATTCACCTAATAGTTGGAGTGGGCCGAGGATGGTGTGATGGTCGTAGACTCATAGGTGTGTTAGGCTCGGACGGAACCATATGGGTGGTGGTGATGGGCACGTTTAGAGCAGGATGGTGTGGGTTGGTGTAGGGTTAAGGAATGTATAAAACAGAGGGTTTAATGGTTTAATGAACCATACGAGAATTGAAGTTCTTAAATGTTACATGGTGACGTAAGGATGATTTTGGTTATTGACGAAGGTGCAAGCATCATACCCCCCACAATGATATGCGGGATATACCAGATTGATATATGCAAGGGGTAGCGCGAGGTGCAAGTTTGTGAAGGGAATATAGATGAGCGTAACAAAGAAGCCAAGATACGTAATCGTGAGTAATTGGGTTGTTTATTAGATAACTTTGTCAAGGGTATTTCAATTATTTTTAATGGCAAAAGAGGGAAGAAGATTAAGTAAGTAGGTAGGTATAAGTAAAGCCTCAAACCAAAAAGTTGGTGGAATGTGGGATTGGAAAATAAAGGTGTGGATGACATTGTTAAAGGTGTATATCATTCTTTCCGATTTTCCATTTTGTTGGGAGGTCTTGGGGTAAGAGAACCTAATCTAAATACCAATTTTTAGCTTTAGATAAAAAATTAAAGAAGGTTGGTGTATCGAACTTCACCATCCATGGTCACACTAAAAATCCACGATATCACACGTATATTGATTATTTACATGTAAATATTTGTGGCAAACTTCGGATTTAGTACTAAATCAAAAAATAATGAGAATAATGATCAATAAATAACACATAATATTTCAAACCACCAAAACTAGCAATGGGAGAAGTCCAAATATTTAAGTGAACAATCTCAAAACAACGAGTATCAATCGAATCCAAACTAGAAAAGGAAAGTCTCCATGTTTTCCAAGCTGGCATGGATAACAAATATGTGAAGACTTCTCCTTATTACAAGAAATAAATTGACAAGAAACAAGAGAGCGCATCACTTCTTTACCGGGATGCCTGAGTTGTTGGTGCCACGTGGTAGGGCTAAGAGAAAGAAAAGCATAAGTAATAGGAGAAGGCTGGGTAACAAGGTAGAGATCTCTTGAGCTGACACATTTAGGAGGATATAACGGGTTAAGAAACCCTTCATGGAGAAACCAAATGCATCAAATTTAACAATACAATTTTTATCTTTCGTTGATTGACGAACATTAATAAGAATTTTTATTATGTTAGAGGGGACAAAAACATTATGTAAATACAAATGACGCTTAAAGGTAAGTAAGATACTATGACGCGTACTAGTGACGGGTATAGATTTATCATCACCAACAAAAATATAGATATAAAAATGTAATATAAATAATAATTAAATTACTTGAATGTGAATTGAGATGAGATGAGACACTTGTATACATATTCCATGTTGGATCATGAAGAGCCAGGTGCTAAAGGCGCTCGGGAGTAAAGTTTCTTGATTCATGAGCATAGCCCCGGTCGGACCTAAAATACCCACTAAGGAAGATGGAAATCGGGCTGCTAATCCGAACTGTTGGGCTATAGAAATAGGTTGTTGGCCTCGGTTGTTGGCCTACTGAGCCACAAGTAGTTGGGCTTGATGGGCTAACAGGGCCTGTTGGGCCAAAAGAGCAAGATGGGCTGGAAATAGTGTTCGCTTGGACTGAATTCGGGCCAGAAAGCACACCTAATTGGATTGGCCATTGGGCCGGTTGTTATAATTACTAAGTGAAGTCCAAGATGGTTGGGTCGATGATCTGTTTACTTGGCCATTTGCTAAACAAGACACATAGTAACTAGACAAATAATAAACGAGTTCTTAATAGGTGTGGAGTAGCTAACATTGAGTTGCAACTCAACACTCATCTTCTTCAGTTCCAACACTTTCAACATATCCTCATTTTGAAATTGCTCGAGATACTCCAAACTTTTAAAGTGGACCAACGAAAACTTCAATACTTCTAGTTCGTTTATCAGTATCTACCTTTGCTTCATACCATCAATCAAATCCAAGGCCGACTTGTACATGTCCTTTTCCACTTTTAGATCTCTTTGAGTCTCGTTCTGAATATGAAACAACAACTGATCAAAAATCATCCCTGATTTAGCAACGACGACGAGCTCTTCCAAATATACATAACGTGACTGATGGAAGAAAAAAAACCCTCGGTCGACTCTCCCTGGCGACTCAAAAAACCCCTAACGAGCTTAACTCGATCGTCTTCCTCCTGCATCCAAGCTTTAATCTCTGCGTTTAGGGCTTCATTTGTACTTGGAATCGGTGCTATCTAGGTTTTTTACTGCGTCGCTTTGATCTACAAACCCTAAAACTTTCGTGTTTGATTCCCTTAACCTTTAGGGTTTTGATCTTCTTAATGTGGGTTTTGTGTACTTCGTATGCTCTCTTATCTCATGTTTCTATCTGTTTAATTGCGATTGTTGGCTGCAACTAATGCAAACCTATCTTTGGTTTTACATTAAACCTGATCGCAGCTCGATGGTCATTAATTGGTAGTGCAAACTGCTGGTAGAGTAGGGTTGCTGGTTGTGGAGGAATGGAGCATAGATTTTTAAGTCAAAAAGGGAGTGGGGAAGGGAAAGGTGTCAAGGAGAAGAATCTCAATAGGAATAAGATAAATACCTCTTCAGGTATTGGTATGTCTACAGAACTCGATGTTACTTTGAGTGAAGATACTCCAGTTGGTGTTGCATCCGTTGTACAGGAGTGTGTAACACTATCTGTGGTTGACTTGACGGTGGAGATGGAAATTATAAGCTCTTTGGAAGATACTTCTGCTCTAGGATCTTTTCCACCATTATCTACACTGGTTACTACTACGGCTGGTAATGCCCCTGGTAAGTCTTCGTATGCTAATGTAACTGGTAAACCAAGTGAGAAGAAAGTAAATTTTCATACTTTGTTTACACCCGAGGGTAATGGGATTGATGTGGTTGTCTTGGTGGAGTCTATT
>BQNB010187167.1:0-12065 GCA_026074375.1 Tanacetum coccineum
ACCCGGGAATATCTCTTCCGGAATCTTTTTATCATTGATTTGCCTAGTAGTATTATATACGTATACTATCAGGCGAACCAGCTATACACGGAGCCAATGGAAAGATTGATGAGATTTCGGGTAAAGGAGCTAATTCATGTTGGATAAATATTATTAAAGAGGTTAGGAGGCTTGAGGAAAAGGGTATTAACCTGCTTTTGTTCATGAAGAAGAAACTTGGGAATGGCCTTTCGACTTTATTCTGGGATGACGTGTGGTGTGATGGGGGCAAGCTTAAGAATAGATTCCCTAGAGCGTATGCTCTCGAAAACAGCAAACAAATTACAGTAGGTCAAAAACTTGCGCATCCTAGTCTTTACCATTCGTTTCGTAGACATCCGAGAGGAGGGCTGGAACTCACTCAAGTTGAAGAGTTAGCGAAAGTGATTAACCCTGTGGTGCTTACTCAGTCTCCTGATTCATGGTCTTGGACATTGAACAATTCTGGTGGTTATACCGTGGCTTCGTCAAGAAACATGATAGATTCGCGATTACTTCCGAAAGGTGATCTAAAGACTAGGTGGATTCGATATGTTCCCAACAAAGTGAACACCTTCGCTTGGAAGGTAATGACGAACTCCTTACCTACTAGATTTAACATTTCCAGACGTGGTATAGATATTGAGTCTCTATCTTGTGTGAATTGTGATGTCGGGATTGAAACCAATGATCATTTGTTCTTCGCTTGTAACACGGCAAAGAAGATTTCTAAATTAATAAATCGGTGGTGGGACGTGCCTTTTATGGATATTAACTCTTACGGAGAATGGAGGTCTTGGATCGATAATGTAAAACTGCCGAAGAAGAATAAAAGCATGTTCCAAGGTATTTATTTTGTGATGTGGTGGCTTCTATGGAATTTTCGTAATAAGAAGATGTTCGAGGCCAAGCCCAAATCTAAGGAGACGTTTTTTGATGAGATTATTTGTAGTTCTTATTACTGGTGTCGGTATAGATGCAATACTTTGTTTAGCTGGGACGATTGGTATAAAAACCCGTCTCTTATTTCTTTGTAATTTCTAGCTCCTTGCTAGTTTTTCTTAATAAAAGTCGCCGTTCAAAAAAAAAAAAAAAATCTTTGGCTTTTGGTTAGAAGCACCGGTGGTCTGTGTGTTTGTACAAGTTAATATGATGTTTTTTTACAAGGGTAAAAAACTTTTTATATATAAAAAAAATAAGGTGTGGTATAATTCCTATTAGAGGTGAAAATGAAATTGTTGTTATGGGACTAAAAATATACTCGTGTGTGAGATTATCTAAAAAAAAAACATGTAAGCAGCATATTTTTGTTTTAGTAGTATGTTTCTTTATCCTTTATAGTTTTCTTAAAAACACGAATTATACATAGTGTATAACTATGAAAATGTACAATACTTTCCACATCATATGCTATCCCAATAATCCATAGGTAAAAGTAACCGAGTTCAAACATATATGTTGCCTCAAACACATTAGCAACACCGTCGTATGAAATTGTCATACCGTCGGCCAAATACATTGTGAAAAAGATGTCACCGTTTTTAATAAGTTTAAAAACCTTATATATCATTTAAAACGGTTGATTTTTATATTTAATTTTTTATTATTATTTAAAACGGTCATCATTTAACCATTCTAAAAGAGTTCTAAAATAGAACGATTTAATATGAATATTTTTTAAAAATTATTATTTAATATTAAAATTATTATTTACAGCGATTTTGCAAAAAGTGTTCTAAAAAAGTGTACTATTTTATAATTTTTAATTCTTATTTGGAATGGTTTAATATGAGTGTTTTAAACAATTTATTATTTAAAACTAAAATTATTATTTACATCGGTTTTGCAAAAGTGTTCTAAAAAAAGATGTACTATTTTATAATTTTTAATTCTTATTTAGAACGGTTAAATATGAACGTTTTAAAATTTTATTATTTAAATATTAAAATTATTATTTACAGCGGTTTTGCAAAACCGTTCTAAAAAAATTGTAGTATTTTATAATTTTTAATTGTTATTTAGAGCGCTTAAATATGAACGTTTTAAAAAATTTATTATTTAATATTAAAATTATTATTTACATCTAAAAAAACTGTACTATTTTATAATTTTTAATTGTTATTTAGAACGGTTAAATATGAACGTTTTAAAAAAATGCTCACGGAAGACACACAACCATAAAATACTCACTTTACCAACGCTACTAATCACTTTTCTAAAAAATTTACTCTTCTTCACCAACAAAATACTCTTCTTCACCAACCAAAAATATAATCACATTCAAAGCTTCACCAACCAAAGTACTCAATCGATTTGCAATACATAAACAAGGTAAATTGGTTTGGTTCTGGTATGCCTTGACAGCATGGGTCTAATGTGTCTGGTAAATTGGTTTGGGTCTGCAGTGTCCTGGTAGCAGTGCACTTCAACATAATATCTAGTTAGTGGTGTGGCATAGTTCTTGTGGGAGCCCTTGTTCATTGCTTTTGTTCTCCAAATTTTAGTTCCTTTTCTCTATGAGTTTTGTCGTAAGACAATTCTTGTGGGGTCTGGGGCCTTTTGTTTGGTGTATGGTGGATTCACAATGTCTTTGTTTTGCTTTGTCAAATTTGTTGTTATGTTTCTTTTTTAGCCGATTGTCTTGGCCTAGTTTATATGTTTTTTTCTTGCTCGGGTTCCTTTTATTTAATAGGCTTGTTTGGATTATAGGAATGCCGTTTGTTTGTAAGTTTTTCTTCAGTGCCGTTTGTTCTAATATATGCAGGGGCGGACCCAGGATTTTCAATGGGGTGTTGCACAAAATAAATATTAGGCCAATTAAAGTTACGTCGTAAGAAACTAAGGTAGCACAATTTTTTTTTGGAGGTTGCACATATAAAAAAACGACAGTTTTGAAATTTTTTGCACTTCACGACCTAAAATCGGGTGTAGCCCGTGCTACACTGGACACCTATGTGGGTCCGCCCCTAAATATATGGCTGCCTTTCAAAAAATATATCCTTTTATGATTTGTTGTTGTTATTGTTGATATTATAGTTAAGTTTACGATCTTTAGTTTTCTAAAGAAAAATATTCGTACAAGAAAAAAAGTTTGTGCAGGAAAAAGGAAAAAAAAAGATACTGATTATTAGTACAGGAAAAAAATACCAAAATAAAAAAAAATGAAAAAAAAGGAAAAGGTGCAGATTTTAAACAAAGGTTGTTTGGCATTGTTGTTTTTAAGTTGTAAAATGAAAAGGTAATTTAAAAAGATGTAGCAAAAGAGATATAACGGTTAGAAACGACCGCTGCAAATAACTGATAATTATATTAATACTAGCTTCAAGGCCCGCCCGTTGGGCGGGGAGCTTTAAGATTTTTTTGAGAGAAACATTTACTTTTAGATAGTTGTTCGATATTGGTTTTGGTTATTCCAACTATTGCCTATCATTTAAAGCGATTGTTGACAGAATGTTGACAAATAAATGTAATTAGCAAGAGAGTTTATAACGATAATATTGTGAAACATTGATATAACAAACAAAAAAAAGTACTCCCTCCGTCCCAAAATTATTGTCCCCGACAAAAAACACACAATTTAAGAAAAATGAATTTATTACTGTTTTCTCTTTCTTATTTTTTGACAGAATGACAGTTTTACCCTTAGCTAATTAATTAAAGTCTTTTTAAAGTTTGTAATAATAATTTCAAACAAGGGTAATTTAGTAAACTTTATCAAACTTCTCTATCTATATTTAGTAGTGGACAATTAAATTGGGACATCCGAAAAAGAAAACGTGGACAATAAAAATGGGACGGAGGGGGTAATATAACATAGTATAATTTTTCATGAGATAATATACTAATAGAAAATAACATCTTGTAACATATTAGATTAACTTAACATATATCCATTAAGCCATTAAAATAACATATTAACTTAAAACATATGAAATTAAATTAATCATAATAATAAAACCAACATTTTATAAAATATAAAAACAATATTATCAAACCTAGATAACTGATGTATCTAGGATCATAAATATACCGTGTAATTGCCTCTTGTTATCAATAATGGAGTATAACAACCGGTGTTCAAAATGAAAAAAACATGTTTCATTATTCTGATCCGATGAATTAGAGTGTGAATTAATTAGTTTGGTTTTTGTGTGGTTAATGGACACAATCGAAATGGGCGTCTATTTCAAAAATATGACTTGACGAATATCAAATGAATGATAAATGGAAAACAAATTAAAACAAAGAAATGAAAGTAACTAAGTTTTTTTGTAATATATCTAAAAAGATAATAAAGTTATTAAATATTCATGTTTATGGTGCTTATTCTAATACGATAAAAAACTTCTTTGTAAGCTCCATTTTTTGTGTAGTTTGCGTGATTGCCGTCTTTGTCGCAACAAATAACCTCCTATAGTTTCGAAATGTCCAAATCGTGTGTTCTGCTGCACTAATAAGAAAACAACAAAGGAATATTACCAAATAAATACTTTTTATTTCAACCCAACATATAAAGAAAAACGACCCGTTACCAGCCTACTCTACCTATCTTGCCACTTCTTAAAAGTGCAAGTGTGACTTGGTTAAATATAGTGAAACTTGCGTGCATACCTTATCATCACCTTAAATATGTCCGGTTTGGCATCACTCGTTCTCATATTAAGTACTTAAAGAAACCACTAACATTCCTACAATGGAAAGGATAAGACATGCACAAGGCGCGCCATTTCTGAGTGATTTCAGGTCACACCTCGATGCACTTTCTTTCGTTTAATTTTTTGGAGCTTGTTACATTGGATACAGAACGAAAAAAATAGATAAAGAATAATCGAAAATGTTGTAGAATAAATAAAAAAGCTTATTGTGGTAGTTTAAATGTTGTATGGCAACCTGATAATGGGGGTACTTCTGATTCTTTCACAACTTGTTTTGACTTGTCGGTCTTTACATTTGGGGCATTAACCGCACTCATCGGGTTCATCGGGGTTTGGGTGAATGTTACACTATCGTCTTGTACTTGCCCATTTGTGAATGTTACAATGAATATAAAGTTGTAAAAGGTTAAAATATCGTCTTGTACTTGCCCATTTGTGAATGTTACAATGAATATGCAGTTGTGGCGAAAGCTATATGTGGATGATATATAAGGGTTTAACAAAGTGAATAAAGTAACATAACCATAATCCACTGTTATTGTTTTTGACACTGACCCGGAGTCTAGGCCACGTTTTTGCACCAAAGCAGCCCATGGATTTCTATGATAGATAACATCCGTACGCTTATATACAATCTCCCCATATTGAAAAAAGAAACTACCTTGGTTCCTGTCAATCCATTCCGGTATTGTCAATGATATGTAGTCATTCACTCTCTCAAGTAGTTCCCTGTTACAACAAATGTCCCATCATGAATATCCTGGTACTGCTTCAAGAGATCACCTGGCACCTGAATATAGAAGAGAATAAACAATACTCTTGTAGCTTAAATAGTGAACCAGGACAAATATCAATTATCTATCATGTCTTCAAGAATGAGATACCCTTAATAAAACGATATTGTAAACAAGCCTGAGCAGCTAACATCGATGTAAACTAACAACGAGGCGATTGGGATGCATGCTGACAGGTGCCACAACAACTAATCGAAGAAGATAACCGCAACATTGTTAACCACGATCACGTGCACATTGGGTATTTTACGAGTGTTTAGCCGCACATTCCAACCTAGTAATATTATACTACACCTGCCAGAAGCTACAAAGATATCAGTCAATAATATCCTATCCAAATTACCCATTAACGACTTCCTACAACTTTGTTCGACAGGTTTACGCAGCACCTTAGGTTTTTAAGTACACAGAAAGAGAGGAGATAAGCATACCAACGATGCTCTTCTGTCACTTTGATAGGGCTGCAATATAATACCGTGGTGGATACCTTCGAGTTATAGGATCGGAACTAACTGTGGTGCAAGAAAACTAAAGAAATTTTTCAACGAACAATTAAGAAGGTCAGATAAATGAGATGAATCCTTACCAAGGATTACATAATATCAGAAAAGAGTTAAATCATAAAGATTCGGTACGTTGGATGTAACTAATAAAAGATACTACTTGGTACCATTTAACACTTTTACCTCTTTAGAGAAGATTCTCCTGTTGTTGCAAACATCGATGGACTTAAACATCCGTGGGGGAAAGACAATACTATTAATAAGCCATTACATGATGACATAAATATAACGCAAGTAAAAACTCAAATAGTAGTAAGGCAAGTAAGAACTCAAATTGGGAAAATGTTATGGCTTATTATTTGGTGGCATACCTATACACACAGTTGAAGTAGTCCCACCATTCAATTCTGATATCAAATCCTGACCTTCATCTCCTGACCGCATTCCATGCTCAAATCCCGTATTTTCACTATTTTCTCTTCCGCCGGTTCATCCCTTCATTTCAGGTACGTCCGTACTACTCATGATTTGACTAAAAACAATAATACAAAATCTTAAATAAACTCAAAACACTTTAAGCCATGAGTAATCCAAACATTAACAAAACTGCAATCACGTATCGGGTGTTAGGACGTGCGTTTGTAAGCAAGAGTAACATGAGACAGATCGTAACTTGGTTTTTCTGCGTCTATATAAAATAGGCAAAAGGTCATATTTTCGAGCCAAAAAATATTTTCTTATAATCACATAATCTCCTCCAAAACGCAACCCAAACAGCCTTTACTCACCACAGCGCCAAATATGTTATCACATGAGCTACTAATCACTAAATTAATTTAACCCGTGTCGTTATCAAAAAGTATATTTTCGATACCTATAACAACTAGGTTACACACTCTAAAAAGTTACTCATTATAAGTAATTTAAAGTTTAATTTTAAAACGTCCTCGAACAGTAAATTAAGTTAATAAACATGAAAACAAAATCTGGTATTGTTTAGATTACTAACATAAAATCAACGAATAAATCACCTATTAGCTTAGTAACACCAAGACCTCTAAGAAATTGTTCATTCCATGCCCTCCAGCTCTGGTAGTCCTGAAGCACACAACACAGAAAATCGTGAAAGAAAAAAATTCATAATTTTTTGGGTTTACCTGATTTCATTTGAGATTAGAAGTAAATTTAAAGATTTGTGTGGAAGCTTCGTGAAAAGAGGGCGGAGATCCTGCAAAATACATTTAGTATCATTTAGAGGGCCACACTGATTTACGAAAATTTTTGATATTTTAGATCTTCAATTTTTGATCTCTTATCATCATCAAAGCATTGCTTTCTTGGTTTCTTCGTGCTTGTTTTCATAGCCCACCAGTTCTAGTCTATATCACAATAATCATTCAAAAAGATACATTTAAGTAAAATCATTTAGAGTTACACTGATTCACGAAAATGTAGAAAACAACAGAAGAGATATGAAAGATGCATACTTCTCAGCTTGACAAGCATCGCTTTGATTGGTACTTCACATTGTCCTCGGTTCCTAGATTTGATAATAGCTTTCCTTTCTCCTCTGGTCATCTTTTCCGTATATTAGCCTACAATTAGGTACAATATTAGTTTTAGTTTCGTTAAAATAAAGAGAGTAGGTCAATCCCTGCTAATTTTAGCATGAACTCTCACGACCAAACCCTTGAGCAGTAAAGCATCATTGCATGCAAATGAAACAAAACAGTTTTACCAATACACACATCAAATATGCCACAAACAATGATCATGATCTTGTGAACTTACAATATCGGTGAAACAACTTCTTGTTGACTATACAATAAGGAGCTCTTCAAAAGGGAAGCAACATAAAAAGTGACCTTTGTATAAGTGGTAGTCTAAATTCATCAGAATTCGCCTGAAGCCTTTGTGCCCACTACTCAAGAATGATGGTTATAATCGCTAAATGCATATCTATCTGATTTTTTTACATGTTACAACTAATTTGATGACCTTAACTTTTTTTCCTAGTCTAATGGCATAATACTGATCTTTGCCCAAGTTAACAGTATTTTCATATGTAGAAATTGCTAATTTTGCGGCCTGATATCAAAAAATCTAATGTGCACCTAATACTTAACAAATACCCTTTTGTATGACTGTGTGGGATTAAGAAAGTTATAATATACTTAAAATAAATAGAAAATGGTACCTTAAATGAGTAGTCCAGCGGAAGCAATTTATCTGGATTAATTACATCATATCCGAGGGAAGATTTTAAACAATATTGCGCTCGTCAACTCCGCCAGTCCCAACCATAAGTACTGATCGCATGACATGCTCCAGAAGATCATGTGGATGTAACTTGTGATGCATCCTCTGCCCTAAACCACGCCTCTTGATCCTCATTTCTTCAAGTCGAATTGTGAGAGATTGAAGATACGTGGTAAAACTGTTGGCAACCCAAGTGAAAGACTTATAAGGCGATAAGCTCACATTTAACTTAGAGGGTAGAAAATAGTGAAAAAGTTGCAAACCACTTCCTGAGGCCTCCGTCTGATTCCATGGAGAACCTCTAGTTGCCGCCATGGTATTATAAGCTGCAGCTATCCGGACAAAGAGCTAAAAACAACATTGCATATATCCTAAGACTCTGATGACACCGTAAATTCTCTTTTCAAAATACACCAATTAAGCAATTCATCAATTTTTTTGCATAATTACTCATATACATGTATGTACACAGTTTTTGCAGACCATGCGCTAAACCTGCAAACATTGCAAATTAAACTTTGTATCAGTTGAAAAAAGAAACATAAATAGTAAAGATACGAAAGAGATATAAATAAGTCTAATTCATATAGCTCTAATCCACGATTAGCCTATATAAATGGAACCCTTGGCAGGTTTTCATTTTAGTGTAAACATATTGGGTAAAATATTTTAGGTACACGTATAAAAACTATAAAAGCCTCATCGAATTTTTTCTAAAAAACAAGGACCATCAAATGCCAAGATGTGTTTAAAACAAAATTAGCGGCAACGTGTGGGATTTCACCCCCCCTGTTTCTTCATCCTAAAACAACGCGCCAAGTGGTTAACAACCTGGTCACAATTGCCTAGATACGTATCTTGACGATGGACCTTGCACATATTATTTCAAAATAAAAGTCTAAAAAAAATGAACACCGTGCCAGAAAATCGTTGCAAGCAGGTTATATAACTCTAAAGAGATATGAAATATGATGGAGGCCTGGATTAGAAGTAGTGTGGAATGTTATAGTTACGATAACGGCAGGCACGCAACAAATGGAACAAATGCCAGTCCAAATTATAACGAATAGCATGCCCCAGAAAAATGATACCATACGACCAAATTAGCATAAGCGGCATATCAATAAGGTATTTATAAAACTGGTTATTTTATTCTTCTTCAACCAGGAGGGACTGCTTATTTCAAATGCTAATACAATCAAAACATAACTAACTCTAAACCTTATGATATTTGTTATTGTATACTAATTTACCGGGATTTTGCCAAATAAAAGCCAATTATATTCCAAAAAGATTAGAAATTATGTGCTTTTGTGTCCAATGTGAGGAAAGGATTAAAAAGACAAAAAGGAGCAAAAAACGATCAAAAACCGACAAGACAACGGGCAAAGACAGGAGTCAAGAGCAGAGTGAGGAAACAGCCAGAAAATCACAGCGGATCAGCCCGACACAGTCAAAGAAAGAAATAAAGAAAGTCAGCAGTCAAAGGCCAAAATATAAAGTCAAGGGCCAATTATGACAAGTGTGCAAAGTCTAAAGGCTCATTTGTATTTTTGAAGATCAAGGGACTAAAGTTGCATAAAGTTGAAAGTTGCTTTATAAAGGGAAAATGGAAGTTTAGAACCTCAAGGACCAAAGCTGTCATTTTGGAACTTGCTTTACAACTAGATGGGGCGGAGACAAGGTACAAGGACTAGTTCTGCCTACAATCCAAACTTTCAAAATAATGCCCGGTTAACTCGCAAACAGAATAACAACCCAACCGCCCCACAACCAATTTTCCCGCCAATTCTTCCCACAACCCAAATTGCAATTTGCCCACCCCCGCTCCTTTTTAACAATCAAATTCGTTCATATACCTTTCCCCAATCACAATAAAACACGTGGCATCACATGATTGGCCATGACACTTCACTAAACACATCAAACGGCTCAAATTCACTTCAAAAAGATCAATGGATGTGATTTAAAGGAATCCTCTAGAATTCCTTCCCTCTCCTCACTCCTTCTCTATAAATAGCAGCATAGGACTTCATTTTTTTGGTGTGTTGTTTTCATTTTAAATTTTCTCTTTGTAATTTTTCAATTTTCAAGCATTTACTTTCAAAGTTAAGCAATTAAGCTTTTTAAGCTCTTGTACTCTTCTTTTTAAACTTGTACTTGTCAATCCTAGTTATATCAATCTATTTTAAAAGTGTTTGTGCTCTTTGATTTCAATTCCAATTCGTTTTTGATCAATAAGCTCTAAATAAGCTAGTGTGAGCTTATTACTTCTCATAAGCTCAATTTTAATCAAATTTTGTTGTTTAAGCTTTCATTTACTCATTTTTACCTATTTACATCTAATCATGATCACTTGAGTTACTTGAGTTCATTTTCAAGCATCAAAAGAGCTAATAAGCTCAAATTTCAGCTTATTGAGTTTTAAGCCTTGGTTTAGAGGCAAGGTGCCATTTAGGAACATTTGAACTTCTACTCTTGGATAGTTTGAATGTGAAGATTCTGCAACCTCAGGTTTACTTTCCTAAACTTCAAATTTTTGAATATTAAAAGCTTAATTCATTTTAGCTTAATCTTTTAAAAGTTATTGCTTATTCCTGGTTAATTGTTGTTAGATAGCTTATAGTTAAAAGTGTCTTAAACTGTTTTAGCTTTAAAACATTTAGACTCTACTTTTCAAGTTTTGTTACAAGTATTAATCAACAGCTATAAGAGTAACTAGCTTATTTTGGTTAATAAGCTCTAGGATTAAATGTTCAAAAAGCTTAACTAGGTTTAGTCTAGGTTGAGTAGCTAAATTTTTTTAGCTAAATTTGATTTTTAAACAGTTTTAAGCTCATTTTTATTTTGACAGATTTTCTAAGGGAGTGTTTGGATTAGGCCTTAGTTGACTCTAAAAGTCAACACTACTTTGTCAAATTACATCATACAGCTAAGTTAGGACATAATTCAAGTTTTTAAATAGATTTTAGAAGTTAGGTTTTAGAATTCCATAGCTTAGAGTTTTTAAATTCATTCTCAGCACCAGGACAGTTTTAAAGCTGAGAAAGTATTAGATTTTAAAGATTTTAAAAGCATTTTAGAGATCAAGGTTGTTTAGTGTTAACTTAGATTCATTTAATTACAAGTGAGCTTAAAAATTCTAGCCTATATCTTTGTTACTTGCACATTGAACCAGCTGCCAATTGCACCAGCAAGCACAGCATTTCAGCATAAAATTTGCCATTTTTCTCTTTGATATTTTTCTATTTCTATGAAAACCTTGCAAATCCTTTTAGCTAGATTGATTTTATATAAGTAGGTTAGCTTACTTTCAAAATCTCAGCTTATAGAGTCCAAAAATAAGCTGTTAAGCTTAAGAGAGAAAAGCTCAAAAATAGTTTCATCAAAACTTTGCATTTTTCATCTTCATTATCTTTCTAAAATTGTTAAACATAGGTTATTCTTAGTTTAGATTCTTTTAATATACATCTTAAGCTTCAACAAGCTTCTTTTAGTTTTAATCTTCATCAAGTATTAAGCTCTCAATAAGCCAAAATCCTAAAAAGTCCTAAAAAAGCTAGTTTCTGTGACAGCAACCTTATTGCTTATTTTGTAGCTTATCCTTTGGTCTAAAGTTAGAAGTCTCTTTGTTAAAGTTGTAGAGAATAAGTTGTTTTTCAACTTTGTAGTTTTAAGTTTTTGCTAATTCTCAAAATTTAATAAGCCAAAAATAGTAAATAAGCTAGGGTCTGTTTGGTTCTTTTCTTAAACTTCAAGGTTAACTGTTTTCTCTATAGTGTAAATTTCCTTTATTTCGCCCGCCTACCCTATACTTGCATTTCTTGCACTTCCTA
>BQNB010187168.1:0-12065 GCA_026074375.1 Tanacetum coccineum
GTTGGGACATACGACCCGGGAATATCTCTTCCGGAATCTTTTTATCATTGATTTGATTCTTATATATTTTATATATATACCGTCAACGAATCATAGACCCGAATATAAAAGAGGGTAGACGAGTGTGGCTTATCTTAGAGAGGCTTTAAGAGTCTTGAAAATGTATCAAGTGAGCTTATGAGTGTGCATTTATAGACAAATAACTAGTTACTGATTTCCTAGTCCTACACAAACCAAACCGTGCCCTCCTAAGTGTGGTTTTGTAGTTTTTAGTTAGTTGCACCTTGTATTAGCTAAACCACTAAGTACAAGTTTTAATTAGAGGATTTTGGTACAAGATTTGTTAAGATACATGAAATCTTATGGCTTGTGTGTTCTCTTCCCTTGTTAACCGTGGCTAGGAAAGTCAAGGGCAAGAAATGGGTATTAACCATTGGGTAATTAGTCATTAGGAGACCATAGGTACTTGTCTTAATTAAACACAAGATGTACATGTACATTTAAGAGGTACTAAGAAGATTTCAAGGGATTTTGATGTGGTTTCCTTGTTAGCCGGCCCCTAGTGACCTTTGTACACAAAATTTATTTAATTTTTGTGTTAAGGTTTTAAAAGTGGGTATTGGTTTGAGTCTAGGTAAGTCTAGGTATTTCCGGGGTGTGTCCAAATGTATTTTATCGCGACACGTAACCCTTTTACGTGGCCAATAAAAATAAAATACGCAAAGTACATAATTATCTTCTTAATAATTATTTCTTACTTGGTTGATGTAAACCTTAATTTATTGGATGACCATTTACATTCATTGATTATTTTTAGTCTACGCGATTTACCTTAAAAGTAAATATTAAAAGTAAACGCGTATCAGACTAAAATAAATTGTGATCATTAATAGAGTCGTACCATGACACGAAAATGAGAAATGTTACAATTACTTCTTAAGAATACCGACATTGTCTTCAGACAATCAAAGTTTACTACTTCAATATTCAAGAGATGGATATGTGATTGAGGGGGAGCTTAAAAAGTATGAAGATTCATGTGAAAAGTCAAGTGTTCAAGTCTTTTACAAAGAAATGCTCAATCAATATCATCGTTTTTCAAGATCTTTCGTCAGCAACATTATGTGATTGAAATCTACATTCAAGATCAAGTTCGAAGATAAAGATTTCATACAAGATTTTTTAAAGATTCAAGTTGCTCAAAAGAAGATCAAGTTAGCTTTTGAGAATGCTGATTTGAGTTCGAGAGTGGAGTTGATACCTTCAGAGATAAAGAGATCTATCCTATCATACAGGGGAAGAAAGTTATATCAGGAGAGATATGTTACGAGGTCATCCTCAGCTTTCATAAAGAATTCTCAGCGTTTTTAAGATTCAAAGGAAAAGAAAAATGACTGACTAATTCAGAATAAAGTGTTCAAGCATAAGGAAGAAGTCGTCATAAAAAACATAATAAGGATAGTTCCCAAGTAGATCATTTAGGGGGAGAATGTTAGAAATAGAGAAATGACATACTTGTAAGTACTTTAATAAGTACAAGGACTAGAAGTGTTAAGTTAGAAAAGTTCAATAAGAATAGTTAACCAAGGGGTATAAATAGTATTTATATCAAGGTTAAGTGTAACAATTTCATTTTAATCAAAATGAAAGTTTAAGAAATTCTCTCTCTAAACACACACACTATTACACCTTCATTTACACACACTAGTCATCAATCAAGATCTATATGTTTAATAAATCTGATCTGTACCTCATAATATAGATTCAAGAAGTCATTAAATCTTTTTAGAACTTCTCGAGTTGAGGTTATTCCTTTTGTTGATTGTAAACCAACCTGAACCTTGAAAAAGTACACAGAGAACATATATGTCAACATGTATATCGAGTATCACAACATAAATTCGCATGAAATCACAAAGCTACAAAAAGAAAAACCACAGTTTCACTTGCGGATGATATGATGGTCCAAAAGGGGGCTGTGACACAATAACTCCATTTGAACTATGAATCATGCGACCAACAAAATTTATTCCTTCCTGCATACAATAACCTATTCTTTAATAAATACAACTGCCTATAACGTGTAATAAGTCATACCAGAGAAACACATTTTGTATAAATTCTTTGATACTTTGAGTATAAATAGTGTTCAAGGTCAACCCAAGTATCTATTTACACTTTTGTCGAATAATTACCCACTGTGATCCAAACCTCTTATTGACCAATTTAGTTTTAACTAAAAAATGTCACTCTCACAGTTAAAATATAATCTAAAGGGGTGTTTGTATAAGCTTACTTTGTGGGGTTTTAGAGTTATTTGAATGGCCTCTCTCTCATGGTTAAGCTTATAAGCAAATCTTTTATGGATTATAAGCTACGTAGGGATTTTGGTAAGCCATAAAACTATTAAAAAACTTACAATACTAAGAAAAGACTCGTACCTCAGTCATATAATCTTTCAACCTCATATTTGTAATTCTAGTTCTAATTACAACCTACAAAAAACTAAAATCAGAATCGATTTAATAAGAACAAATCAAGTATCAACACATGCCAATCAAAGAAACACATGATTCAATTACTATATCAATTAGAATCTCTAAAATAAATTAAAATCAAAATACACGCACCATGTCTTGTGGTTTAACATCAATCTCAAAGTGAGTTCTCATCACAAAAACTTTCATACTTTCAACTTATTTATCTGCAATCAACGGAATCAAAACAAAATTAAATCAATCATAACAACCAATTACATACATACTCATAACATGATCAAATTAATATAAACAGAAGAATAAAATATTGAGACAAACCTGATTGTTAATATAAAGAAAAAAGTGGTAAAAGTTAGAAAAATAAGAAAAAAAATACAAAACCTGAAATTACTTCATATATTTCAAGAAGAACCTGCACTTTTCCTGAGTTTTGCTACAGCACAATTAAATACAAAATATTAAATTGATTGTTCCCTTTATTTGTTTCTAGGGTTTTGCTTAAAAAACATTAAGCTGAACTTAATCAAAGCGAATATATTAAATTGAATCGAAACAAAACTAATTCATCTAAATTTATGAACCCTAAAAAAAACTAAATATATGTGATACTTACCAATGATCTTGCGTGGAAATCATAGAAATCGCCAAGTGACATAGATTGAATCGGTGCTAGTCATAGGATTTGTGTGTATGTGTGTTTTGAATCGATGATAGTCAAAAGGGTTGATTTTAATGGCATTGGTGTTTTGATAATGGTGATGGTGTTTTTGAATTCATAATTTATTTTCGAAATGTTTTTAGGACATTCAATTCATTGAAATTGTGAGTTGTCTGTTTCAATGATAAAGCTTACAAGCGAAGATTTTAAAATGGTGAAGAAGTGATTTTTGGAAAATTAGTGCATAAGAGTATTGTACAAATTCTCTAATTATGTTAATCCACATCACCTTATTAATTATAATTTTAATGTAAATAGCAATACTTGTTTGTACAAAAGCTATGGATCGTGTAGCATGATAGTGCATAAAAGTATTGTACATAATTGCTAATTAAGGTAATCTACATCATTTTATTAATTACGATTTTAATGCTTGTAACTTAAAATGGTTGTACAAAAGCTTATTTTATTAAACGGTATATTAGGTATATAGGTAGACTATCCATACTGTAACTTTGTATAAATGGATGATGGAAGATCAATGAAAGGGTAGAACTTTTTTGGCATCTGTGAACGTGTTATTTGACAAAAAATATTTCTTTCTTCTAATAGAATTAAAAATAAAAAGTTGTAAAAAACCTTTTTACATCTAAACTCACTCTTAAAGATCTATATCATTTCCATTTTTCTTCCGTCGTCATAACCTTTTTTGTTAATTGTAAGGTAAAAATAAAATAACGTAATTTTTAATTTTCTCATGATATCGGGAAACATATAATTTGGTTTTCCACGAGGTCAAAATGTTTTTATCAATTGAACATAAAACTGAGAGAAGGAAAAACCGGTTGACTTTTAGACAGGGAGGGGAAACCCTTGAATTTTGGGTCGTCTCAAAATTTCATCATCCGGATCCTACGTAGAAATAAATAAGACAAGTTCACATATTTTAACGTAAACTAAATTACTCATGTTTTAGTCGTTAACTTAATATTCAATTTTGATTCCAACAAAATTAATGTAAAAATACAAGAATCGTTTAGAGAAATAGGTGCCGTTGTCGCTTAAATATAACTTTTATCTATAACATATTTATAACACAAATCCTGAAAAACACGCTCTCATTTGTTATATCTTATTGGCGTACGTCGGTCGGTCTCAATTCTTATGTTGTTTTAATTTTCTTTAAAACTTAACACATTCATTTAAACTAAAATTCAAATACGATATAAGTAACAACGAAATTAAATACGAAAAATAAATAAAAAACTAAAAAAAGGTAAACTAGGAACGGTAATATGTAATATATTAATTTTCCTACTTTCACAACATATGAACTTGAGAAGAACATGAGAAAGTTAAAAATGAAATGATCCTCATCCTATGCTAAGATATTTTCTTTCATTTAATTGATTAAATTCATATCTTCCTTCATCACCCCCTCACTACTAGTAGCAAGAAAATTCCCTTCCCATCTACAAATATGTTATAAGCGTTAGGTCAAAGAGTATTTTATTTAAAACTTATCATATTTTATTTAAACTTAAATTCAAATATGATATATTAAAAATATGATACAAATTGCAACAAAATTAAAATATGATACGAGATATACAAAAAAATAACTAAAAGAAGCTAAACTAGGAAAGATTATTTGTTCGAATCTCTTCATTATTTTGTTAATCAAATATGCATCTTCCTCCCGCCACCCTCTCGGTACTAGTACCAAGAAACTTCAATTCCTTGATTTCTTTTGGTCACGAGGTCATTTTTTTCTGCGTGATCTTGTATTTCCTTTTGAACCATTTCCTTGAGAGACTATATACTTGATGACGAACCTGACGTTGTTGTAGAGTCTGATTTTTGACTCTTCGAAAGCCTTGGCTTGCCGAAAGGATGTGGTTCTGGATTATTTCAAAATAGCTTTTTGGTCTTCAACATCATCAACTGTACGTATGCGTCTTTCGAGAACAGGCGCTTTCGCACCACACCATTTCGAGTGATCTTTCAAGACATCCCATGCATGATTGTGGACAAACGCAAACCCCCAAAAATCTTGAAATCTTTTTAAAAGAACGAGTTACCCACGTTGAATCATTTTCACCACTAAGACGTTCATATTCGGTGACAACGCCAATGAACTTTTTAATATAATGTGTCAACGTTGTCTATTTTATAGTGATCATATATTTGGTAGTATGATGCATGTCAGTTGTATTTACTCTGATTCTTTTACCAAAATATTTTTGAATACTAGTTCATACAATGTCTAGGTACCTCGGATATTCGTACCAAGTATCCGTAAAAAAAAATTACTTCTTAAGTTCAAAGGCTTCGTGCGATGTCGGTTTTTCTCTCGCTCGGCTTTTGTACTCTTTCTTTTCCCTTTTCTTTTTCAACGGGAGAAGACTATGTTTGTGATGTGTGCGGTGGTCAGTTTTGGGGCGATTGTGGTGGTGGTTGTGTTGTTTGTGGTGGTGGTATTGTTTGCGGCGTGAGGGGGGGGGGGGGTGAATACGTTTCCGTTTAAAAACTTAAATCTATTATATCAAATTACCGATCAAGCGTGACGCAATATGAAGAGTGTTCATAGTTCTACACTAATTATATATATAGTAGCAAAGCGTATCACAATAAAACAACCATAAATACAATATTCACATCTATCCACGACACAACATGGTCAAAACAATATAAGAAACAAGACACACAATTATCTATATAATGCTAGGATAAATATAAAACGATAAATGCGAATCTAAATGTAAAGAGATAAGTAAAAGGAAATGCAAATCGGACACGATGATTTATATTGATTCGGTCACGAAGCTCCTCTTTGCCTTACTCCACTCCCCGAGTACCCAAGAGAGTTACTTCACTAGTCAACAAGCTCCATTCTCGGCAGAGATAACCTTACAACGTCGCTTACATTATTTTCCGACACTGAGCTAGATGTCGAGTTCTTTTTCGGGTACAACCACACCCGTTATGTTTATGGCCTAACATAACTAACCACTACATTGCTTACAATGTTTTCTGAAACTAAGCTAAATGTCAAGTTCTAATCTTAGCTATAACCAATCTACCACTTACACTAATTATGTTTTATGGCCCAACATAACAAACCTTGTATTTTAAGCGTTAAACATATAAACCATCTAACCAATAATCTATTAGAAGATAAGATCCAAGACTTGGTAGTCAAATGGATACTAGTTCTTAATCTAACTATCAAGAATCTTTCTATACAACTCGACCTACTCTATGAAACATAAGTAACCAAATAAAATCACTTATATATAACCCGATCTACTGCATGATAACTAATTAATCAAAGGAGACCACTTTCATGTAGAGACACCCTATACATTACTATATACCCATTGGTACTAGTGAAACTAATCTAGAATGCAACCATGAACCAAGCCTTATGCTTGAACATGATTGAAAATCAAAAACACACAATCTATATGTGTGTATGGGTGAGTCGTAAGTTTCATCAAGAGGAGGGGGAGGATGATCTTGTTTATATAGGCAAAGTCATGAATTGAATAAAAGGGTTAACTCACCAATAGGTAATAAGGTGAATGGGTAAAAGGGTAAACTTAACAATAGGTAATAACATGCACCTAAATTCAAATTTTGAATTTACTCATTTTCTTCCATTATCTAGAAGCTTCTAGAAGCCTTGATTGGCCATGATGGGCTGACCAGTATTGGGCCCCCAATGGGCTTGTTCGTTTGCTTGGTCCGATCTAATTAACGAAGTCCATATGTGTAAGAGTAACTGGACGTCGAGAGAAATTGATGATTTGTGGTTACGAGTAATTTGCTTTGATGAATGTATGCTTGCTTGTGGTAGATAAGGATGACGATATCTCTGTGTGTTGAAGCATACTTATACTTGAGATGTCGAGAGGAGTTGATGAATGTTGTGTTGATGATTTATGTATACGAGTAACTTGCGTACTTTACGTTATGTTTTACAAGTTACATGTTTGTCATCACCAAAACACAAAGAGACTGTATCGATTAAATGTCGTAATATTTGCACTAACACATTCAATTATCCGCACGAATGTTTAAAAATCGGCTTAAATTAACATTAACAAGAATATAAATATCAAAATGAAGGCACAATCTCACATCTTACTGTGCAATGAAAATAAATAGATAAAATTCTATATATAATAACGACCCATATCTTTTCAAGGTCCATTATGTGCTAATAAACACACATAACGTCTAGAACACTATATCGATAGTTAAATTTAAATAAGAAGAAACCTAAACAAACATGCTAGTTAAACAAAATTAAATCCATCGTGCAACAAAAATTTATACAAAATATTAATCGATATTACACATAATAAAAAAGTTATGTAAAAACCCATACGTGCACGCACTACAATAAAAAGCATAACGGGCGGCCAGTGTTTTGGCGAGGACATGGGTGTCCTCGCCAAAACCCGCAAAACGACTAAAAAAACACGTTTCTAGTCTTTGACCGTGGCCAAATGGGTTGGAATTTTTAACAAAAACATTGGCGAGGACATGTCCTCGCCAATTGTGTGATTGTTTTTTGACTTTTTCCCGCCTCTTCATTTATGCTAATACTTTCCTTCTTACTTTCTTTTACGAATATTAGAAATCTTAAAACATTAGAAATCCATTAGATTTATTAATTGTTACAATATTTAGTTTCGAATCAAAATTATTAAATTATAATTATTCGTTTTTATACTATCCGATCAAACCCTGTATATGCAGGATTTTTAAAAGGGAAGTGATTTGTATATCATTTTTTTGCCATCTATTACTAATCATGTATCTGGATGTTATACTGTGCGCATCATCGAGTGTAATTTAATGATAACTGTCAAAAAAATAATGTGCAAATCACCTCCTTTCTAAAACTAGTTTTTGACTTAAAGCAACATCATATTAAAGTAATATAAATGACCCCACACGTGTTTAGCTTAAGGTGCTAATAAGTAGGTTCAACTAATGTAACCTCTACTTGATTATTTTTAAGCTAATAAATCGACAAAATGTCCCCTTGATTGACTGCACATCATTGGTTTACTACTACAACCCAATGATTTTCACTTTACTAATTCATTTTAAACTCTTTTTTTACAAACAAACATTTTACATGTGACATGTGATTATGGAGGATAAAAATTAAAAAAGAGAAATTTTCATTCAACATGATTGGTCAATCTTACATGACACATGTAGGTGTGGATGTTTATTTGTAAAAAATGAGTGAGTCTAGCATTTTTTTTTTTTTAATCTTTAGCAATGCTAGATTCACTCACAATTCACATAAAAACTTTCACATACATATGTGACATCTAAGTTGCACCATTCACATTCTATCATATTCTCTTTTTCTTTTTCTCACTATCTATATTTGTTTGACATATATGAGTATGAATTTTTTTGTGTAAAATGGGTGTGAATGTATCATTTCTCAATCTTTAATTACTATAATACTCTCTCCATCTCATTTTTATTGTCCACGTTTTCTTTTTGAGATGTTCCAATTTAATTGTACACTATTAAAAATAGATAAGGAAGTATGATAAAGTTTACTATATTACCCTTGTTTGAAATTATTATTACAAACTTTAAAGAAGGCTTTAATTAATTAGCTAAGGGTAAAATTGTCTTTTTGTCAAAAAGTAAGAAAAAGAAAACAATAATCAATGCATTTTTTTTAAACTGTGCATTTTTTGTCGAGGGACAATAATTTTAGGACGAAGAAATTACATGGCAACACATAGTAATTTGCAAGATCAAGTAAGCATTTCTTTATCCTTTTCTAATACTACAGCACGAGTGCATAAGTACATCTTCATGTCAATCCAAGATACATGCAGACAACAAACAATAATTATTGATTCGAATGTTGCGCGTTAGGAAATGATAATGAAGTTATTGTTGGGTTTTACAATCTAATTAACCATATTAATTAACACGAGTACGCAGCAGAATAAAGATAACATGTAGAATACATTAATTAACAAGAATAGAAGAAGTATACCTTTTAGCACGAAACGATACACCGTTTAAAGGTAACCGTAAACACCGTCTTCTATATACGCGTATGTATAACACCACGCGTAACCACAAGAATCAAAGTATGATTCCTCTAAGCTTCCACACACTATACGTTCTTAGCAAACAACGAGGTATGCTAGTACTAGTAGTGAATAACCAAACGACCAACGAATCTTGACAATCAAGTGAACCGAATGAGTCTTTGTTGTTTAGGGTCGAACCACCAAAACCACGAAACCCTTTGTGGGTTCTGTTGCGATCGAACCAAGAAGACAAACCAAGAAAACCGAAACCTTTTGAGTTTTAGAAGTTCGGTCGAGCACAAGGACGATTTAGGGTTTTAGGTTTTAGTTATGTCTCTTTTTAACAATGACCCCAAGACCCTCTTTATATAGCCTCAAAACCCTATCTTGTCAAACAAGCAATCCTAATCCCATTATGATTCTAGTTTCAACCGGCTAGGGAAAAAGGAGGTCAAACCGCAACCTTGCATTATTCGGTTTATTCAATATTAGTCCCTTAATTCTTTAACGACTAATATAAATACTTGTTAACATTTAACGATCGTTTGTTAGTCACTAATTAACATATTACTTTAATACATTAATTCTCGTCGTTCTACATATAAACGTGTGCGTCCCCTTAGGTTCGAAAACATTTCCGGACATATATTAATTATACTTGTTCACATTCCAACAGCTCCCACTTGGACATGTATAATAATATAATAACATTGGTAAGCGTCTAGCAACACGCCAATGCTCCCAGAAATATTCGAGTATGGTTTCACAGGGCATGAACAAATGATTTATGAATTTACAATCCCTTTGTTTTCGATACCTTTGTTAAATTGGATATGAATCAATGTCATTCCATATTTAACGATTCTGTTTCTCTTATATGAAGTAATCAAGATTACTGAAAATCAATGAGACATATCTACATGAGTTTTCAGGTACGACCATACACACATCTGATTATTTTTATGAGGGGCCCAATGGTATCTTCTTCAACAATTTGAAGGAACAAATTCTATTTTGACTACAAGTGTTTAGTCATCATAAGACATAAACCATTCTGACATAGCCCTTATTAGTTACCTTATTCAGGACAACTTAAACTATATCAAGAAGGAATATCCACATATGCTAAACCTACTTGCATCTCAAGTCTATGGATTTATGTAAATAAAATCACGTATAAGATTCACTTGATGACGCCGATCCATAAAGTGATATTCTTGTGGCAGGGAAATCCAATATTCATCTTATGAATATCATGTGAGTTTGGTGAACTCATCCTCAATATCTCTAATATCACCAATCACTCAGACTTGTCTTAGTTTAACAATATTCCTATATTGTTAATCGACAACAGATTAATTTAGAATAATACATTTATTATTCATGGATTTAAACATGCAAATATAGGACACAATTATAATATAAAATAACAAAATACCAATGTATCATTATCATAAAATAAAATTGTTTTACATCTCTTATCCAAATACTAAAACACAAATCTACATGAAACTACTAGCAGGACGAAGCCCCATGCCCCTGGCATGTTGAGTAAGCTTTATATTTGATAAAACCTTTGTAAAAGGATCAGCTAGATTGTTATCTGTGTGAACTTTAAGTATCCTTATTTCGCCCAGTTCAACACACTCGCGAACATAATGATATCTTCTATGATAGTGTCTGGCACCTCTCTGAATCCCCGGTTCATTAGCATAATGAACTGCAGATGAATTGTCGCAGTACATATTTAAAGGTTCATTTATCGTTGGTAATATACCAAGCCCATAGATAAACTTCCTGATCCAAACAGCTTCCATGACAGCTTCTGAAGCAACTATGTATTAAGATTCTATAGCAGACATTGCAGTGGTACTTTGCTTGGAGCTCTTCCAATCCACTGCGCCTCCATTCAAAACGAAAACATATCCTGTCTGAGACTTCGTGTCATCTCTATCAGTCTCGAATCCAGCATCGCAATAACATTCAACTCTAAGTTCTGTGCTAGGATTTCCACCATAAACCAAGAACATATCTTTAGTATTTCTTAAATACTTAAGAATGTTTTTCACAGCAGTCCAGTGAGGTTCACCTGGATTCTGTTGAAATCGGCTTGTCATATTTTGTGCGAACGCAACATCAGGTCTAGTGCATCTAACATAGCATTCAACTCTAAGTTCTGTGCCAGGATTCCCACCATAAACCAAGAACATATCTTTAGTATTTCTTAAATACTTAAGAATGTTTTTCACAGCAGTCCAGTGAGGTTCACCTGGATTCTGTTGAAATCGGCTTGTCATATTTTGCGCGAACGCAACATCAGGTCTAGTGCATCTAACCGCATACATGATGGATCCTACAGCCGAAGCATAAGGTACATTCTTCATGCGATTTACCTCTTTAGGCGTTTGAGCACCTTGTGATTTGTTCAAGTCAAGTCTTTCTTGCATGGGGATATGACCACGTTTGGAATTATCCATTTTGTATCTCTTTAAGATCTTATCCATGTAAGCATTTTGACAAAGTCCAATTAATCGCTTCGATCTATCTTTATAGATTTTGATTCCAAGAATAAATGCTGCTTCCCCCAAATCCTTCATAGCAAAACACTTTCCAAGATAATCCTTTACACTTTGTAAACTTGGAATGTGATTACCCATGATGATTATGTCATCAACATACAAGATGAGGAATGTAACATTACTCCCACGATGATTATTTGTTAAATTTTGTATTATTATACTTACGTACTTATAATCACATATTTTTATTATTTATAGACCTTTTAATGTATATTTTCGTAAACCCGAAAAATTAACATGTATT